>JANAVB010021792.1:4770358-4922858 GCA_029216955.1 Iris pallida
GCAATTATTTAAATAATAAATACAAGGCTTCCCCTTTGCTGATTTCCTTGTTAATGGTAATATAATTTGAAGAAACAAAATAATAAGTCTATGAGCAATATCACCACTAATGGGATTAGTTAATAACAACAGCAGCACAACAGCACTTAATTAGTTGAGACTGTAGTTTGAGAAATGGCTGAATAGGTAGCTAGCCTATCATAGACTTCAACCACTGAGACCATAAAGAAAGTTGCCTTCAAGGAGAGTGAACATAAGGATCAAAAAGATAATTAGATCTAACAATCTGCATATAAGCTGTCAGGTACAAATTTAAAAGTCAACACAGACTGGACAATACTGGTCATATGATAAGGAGTGAAACATTAGCAATTGTTTTATCTTGGCTGGGAAAAGAAGCAACTGGGAAGTTCAGTTATCGGCACGTACTTCCAATGGTTCTTGCCAATAATTTACATTCATGCTTCAGAATAGTTGTCCCTAATAATCACAACAACAGAATCAGATTGCAGTTTCTCTATAATGTAGATGTTTTTACTTTGTCAAACATAAGAGCTCTCTATCTCTTCCCAATGATCCTCCTCTTGTTGCAAAATCAAAAAGCAAGTGTTGAGCATGAGAAGACCAATACTGAAGCAATGCCAGTGACATCAACAGGATCTTCGAGGGAAAGGAAAGGCCCATGGGTAACCCATGTAGCAACGGAGACAAAGCCTTCCTAGTGATGATGTCTATGGCAACTCCTTTGGACCACCTCACCAATATTAGGATCATCGCACACTAGGTTAACATATCGCCTTTGTGGTCAAAGAACCAGAACTCCTACAGGCCTTTGAGCTCTTGATGGATCTCCAAGAACAATAGGAAAAACGATTGAGGTAAGAAGACTCCAAACTTAGGGGCAGTTGGCATAGTCGGAGTCGCAGGAACTGCAAAGTTTGTGTAGTGAAATAAAAACGATCATGAGAGAGATAGGCAGCCACCCAATAGCCGGTGGTAACAACAATTCCCTGTTGGTATGGCATAATTGCCAATTGAAAGACATTGGGGACGGGTGAAGAGTTGAGAAATAAATATGCAATTCAGAAATGAAAGGAAATGCCCATAAACGGAAATCTGGCAATTGTTTCACTGAAGCTAAACAGAATTTTAGGGGTATATTATGTTTTCCATGCACAAAGTGAATGGGCGTTGTGCCTTAAAAAAGTACATGATATTGACATGGAGGGAGAGACAGAGAAAGAGAGAGGTTCAGGTATTTCATAATATTGTATAGGGCCAAAGGATGACATATAACCTATGATGTATGATAAGACAAGACTGTTGTAGTGTTACAAATTCGGTAAATATGGAAGTGAAGAAGTAGGCTTTGGGCGAGGACCATATTAGATGTACTCTAATTCATGTTGAGCATTATAATGCATCTTTGTCCTGCTAGTTTGAAAATGCACAAGAGGCAAAAGAGTAATAAGATTCTGTTATGATCAATGATTTAAAACAACATAAGTGAAAACATGGAAAAAAGAAAATAAATGTTATGCTTCATTGACTTGACCCTAATTAGGGCGCGTCGCTTAATGAATTTTTGTCCCAGAAAAGTGATCAACTCTTAAGTGCGCTTAGTCGTCGCTTTGTAGCGCCTCGTCTCGTGCGCCTCGCTTAACGATTTTTTTTAAAACAGAAGCTTTTGTTATTTACATAGTTGGATAATTGGAAAACTTTAAGTAAGAACTTTAGAGACTTAGCTTTAAATAGGAACTTTAGAGACTTAGCTTTTATGTTTGATGGTATTTTGATGACTATGTAATATGTATGCATTGTGTGGCTTGTAGTTTGCACTTTGATTCTAGTATTTATATTGTTACTTTGCTTGATTGATAATTGGTATTGTTATTCATGCATATACTAGTAGGATTGTATGAAAAAAATATTGAAATTTATGTGTATATAGAGTATTTTACATGTAGGAGCAAAAAAAGAAAAAAGTGAGGCGCTAATTAAGAGCTGCTTAAGTGCCCTTAAGCGAGGCAGCAACCTCCTCGCCTCGCCTCATGCTTAATACAACATAGACTTGACCAAATAACTAAATGTCAAAACTAAAGTATGTGTTTCAAAATTCAGCAGACACATTATTAGTTAGTGTCCTTATATGCACCAATGCAAAGAGCTCTCTCTCTCTCTCTCTCTCTCTCTCTCTCTCTCTCTCTCTCTCTCTCTCTTCCCAATGATCCTCTCTTTGAACCTGATGCCCCTTAAATATCGGTAAACATGTCAACCAAAAAAATTATATGTAGACATTGGAGAAACAACTTGGAATGACAACTCAATAGAGTGTTTTTAAAGGCACGAGGCCAAAACAGGAGATCGATCTCTTAATTTGTCAACATCATGTAAACATTATTAGTTAGTGTCCTTATATGCACCAATGCAAAGCCATGTAAACACCTAAGACCCCGAGGTCACTTTGCCTCCATAAAATCTGCAAACTCACATTCCCTTTCCATGACCACATTATGCTAGCATAGCATATCGCCACTACCACTGAACCACCTTTAGTGAAATGTTGCCAGTACTCCCTCCCCTTTGGAGACCCCACCACCATTTTACTTGCTACCATCCACCACACCACCAGCCACCATTATATATCTCAGCCACCTCCTCTTGCTCCCTTCCCTACTTTGCACTAGCTATCCTTCATGTCCTGTCCTCTATTGCCAGCAGCCCGAAACAAAGAACAAAAAAAAAAGTGACTGTGGGAGAGAAAAAGAACCGAGGGCGGAAGTAGAATAAGGTAAAAAGCAAAGAGAAGAAAGGAAGGGGGCAACTGCAAACAAGAAGAAAAAATAAGCAAGAGAGGAAGATAAAGACGAGTGAAGAGAAGCAGAGATGAAGATGAACAAACTTTGACTACCTGTTTGCACACTTGCTTTTAATCACTGTCCTATGAAACAAATTGGTGTACCTCAAGACTTGAAAATGATTAAAATTCAAGTAGCATACAACATGATAACATGGATACCTCAAATACAACGAGGTTCAACATTATTACCACTCAGCCTCTCCTGAGAAAACTATAAGGGAGCGTTTGGATGAAGGTTTTGTATCCCTAGGAAAGGAATCAACTTCCCATTCCTTTCCCATGGGAAAGGAATTCAACATTCCTATACCCATGTTTGGTTATGTTGGGAACGTGTAGCCCGAAAAATTCAATTTTCCCATTCCCATGTTTGGTTCATATAGGAATAGGAATCTTAATTTGTTTAGTTTTCCATAAATATCCTTTCATTAATTCATTATGTTATTATTACCATTATTACCTAAATTCAGTTGGTGTCAATGTCATTGAGGTTATTACCATCCAAACTTTTTTGTAACTAATGCACCCAACCAACATTTCCAGGAAAACAAAAATACTTGCCGGGGGGGGGGGGGGGGGGGGGGGGGTGTGGAGGTGCGGGGGCGGCTTGGGTTTTACTTTCCTACATATGTGGGAGTCTAAAGCCCCCCATATTCCCTCCTAATTCCCAACCCCACAGGATAAGGAATCCAAAACCCATTCCCCAGAACCAAACAGCCCCTAAGGATCAACTCTTGCCCTTTCTCTTTCACTTAATTATCATTATGGAGGTTTCCTGTTTATTTGCTTAAAGGAATGTTCACTTGTCATCTTTTGTGTACAGTTATAAACTATAAGCCCCCAACATAGCGACAGAGGTGGCCAAAGGCCCAAAACAGGAGAGAAATTTGATCTCAAAAAATGCCACAATCAAATGTGTAATGCTTGGAAGAAAAGAAAAAAAAGATGGCCAATAAAAATTTTGACCCCACAACCACAAATCTAACTAATAACCGTATAGGCATTAAGACGATTGTTATGCAACAAAGTTCTCTCAAATGGTTATGTAGGATAATATCTGAATAACCATTTACTACTTCAGCGGTACAGATGTTTCAACCTAATAGTTCTGATGACAATCGATGCATGAGACCTTTAATACCAAAATATCACTAGCCAAACAGATGAAGTAAAAATGCAATACTAATACTACACATTAGAATAACAGCACAAAGAAAGCATAACAGATACCTTTCGAAGAACAAGCATATATTCCAACAGCTCATTATAAGTTCGTTGCAGCTTTTCACTATTTGCATTAACTTCAAGTAGCTCCGCTTCCAGTTCTCCAAGTCGTATCTATCATACAGATAATGGATTATAGTCAGTATGCCTGCAGAAAGAAAGAAAAAAAGAAAATGAAATCCAGCAAGTTGAGGGCCATCGTGATATGGTACCTCCAAGTCATCAAGATCAACGTGGTTCCTTGTCACAGGCATTGCTGAAGGGGTTATACCAGCCTTTATCATTTGCTCTCTGAAAAACCATAGTTTTCGTCCCATTTCCCCACATCGCTTAATCTGCAAGTATAACATAAATCAGTTAAATAAGTAACTAACAATGTGTCAAGGATTAATATCATGGATATCTGTTAGTAGTATAACTGGAATAAAGAAAGCCTAAGTGTCAAATTTTGTAAGATCCACTCTTTCATTTCTAAAACAAACCTAGGAGCATAAACAAAAGAAAATTGGAAAAAGATGCAACATTGCAATGTAAACATACAAAGATACCAAGGTCTAATCTATTAATCTAGATAAAGAAAATAGAATGTGCGAGCAAAAATTTTCGTATTTCCTAATCAAATGTGTAACTTTTCCTTCAGAGGTTAACCAAAAAAATAGCCAAAATGAGTCGAATATATAGCAACCTTAATTTTTTTTAAATTAAATCATCAAATGAGATCTTTCTTTCATCCAAAAACAAATATTTCTAATCCCTCACCAGTAGAACCTAAAAATCGTAATTTGCAAACTATGAGTGTGATGCTAATTCCATTTGTCACAAAGATTGACAAGAGATTACAAGCATATTATTCCAAGAGATACAAGTCATAGATATTGGCAACACGAATTTTTTATCTTCTGCAGAATGGTTGATAAACTCATAAAGGAACTGTTTACGCTTATATCGTAGTATATAAAACACTTCCAGTTCAGATGATGCTATAAAAGGAGCCTCCAAAAAGAGGAAAACAGGAAAACAAGGGGAAATTAGAGCTGCCGACAGCCTCAATGGCTAGATATGAGGTGGCATCCCCTAAAATGCCATATAGGTGTAGCTAAATTAATTTTTCATGCATAAGTTCAACATCCAAAATCTTGTGTATTCCTTTCACAAAGTTTAACTTGAAAACACCAAGCACATTTCAGAAAATTAGAGTAAAATATTCAAACGCTATATCTTAGTCTACTCAGTGTTCTAAAAATCGGTCTAGGCGGCCGCCTGCCGCACCGAAAACCCCCAAATCGGCCTCCTAGGCGCCTGTTCGGCCCTAGGCGGACCTGTTCGGCCAAGTCGGCCCCTGTTCGGCCAAAGCGAAAAATTAAAAATTTTGAATTTTGAATTTCATAAATTTGAAATTTCAGTTTTGAAAATTCAAGAAAAATTCAGATTCTAAAAAAATAAAAAAAAAATCATTAAATTTAATAATAAATAAATAAAATTTCAAATTTCAAAAAATTTCAAAAAAAAAATATCAAAAAATTTTCAAAAGTCAAAACCCAAAACTTCAAAAAAAAAAAAAAAAAAAATCCGTGCGGCCGCCTAGGCGCTAGGCGCCCCTTTGCCGCACCGAATCCGCCTACCGAAATTTATAACACTGAGTCTACTACTTCCATCAACCCTCCTGAGCACAAATGACTTAGTGTTACAATAAGGAAATTTTAGTTTTCTTGTTCAGACGCAATATCCAATTCATTTACAAAAGCTTGACATAATGTCAAACACGTACAAAGAGCTAAGTAGCTTGTAAAATAGGAAATAGATGAACCAAATAATTGCCACATAGATTTGATTAAAAATTAAGACAACAATCAAGAAGTACACCATGATATCAAACATGAGGGAGCATCAACATCTAGAAGAATATATTGCAAAGATAAATAGGTTGAAAGAAGACTCCACAAATTTACAGAAACAAGATAAAAGAAGGAATATGAGAGTACCTGGGTAGCATATGTTCGCTGAAAGGGACTTTTATCTGCATTCAGCTGAACAAACAAGAATGTCAGATCACGAAAACTTGAAACTCTTTTGAAGGAAACTACTGAATAAATGAGCTAAACTTAGTATACAAGAATGACACCAAAACGACGATATGCTCATGTCATGTCCATGCTAGAAATGTGTGGCCATGTATAGGACATGAAAAATGCATTCCAAAACATACATTATCATGCCAAAATCAGAGTTCTTTCCGTATTGAGCCATGTCATGTCCGTATCCGTGCAATATAGGTAGTAGGAGATTATAAGTTTAGCATAAACTAGAGAATAGCCCGTGGAAATTATAAACTAGTACTGTCTCACAATTTTGTCAAGTATAATCCTGCTAACCAATATTTAAAGTTTTTACAGAAGTACAAAGAGAAAAAGTCAACATACGAAAACCAACAACTATAATGCCCATAGCAGTGCCTAGGAAATATATTTAAAAAACATCAATATGATGCTATTGTACAAAATATCATAACTCTATTTTGATCCAAAAATAATACAATAAATCTAGCTTCATCAGTGACAAGAAAGAAATCAGTACAACTCTATCAGAATGCATTACTGTTAAACCATCCCATGTATATGTGATATTGATTTTCATCAACGATCAATATATGCCTCCTATAGGACTTGGCACAAATCAAACTGGGATATGCCTACTTCCAAGTCAAGAAGCCTTTACTCTTTCACAGAAAACCAATCAATTATTATGAGTTGCAATTACAAATTATCTTCAGTTAAAGAACTCGTGCCACAACAGACAATAGTGGAAAGAAAGAGGGGGTAGAAGAAGAAAAGAAAACTGAAGTTATTTATTTTCTTCCTGAAACTGTCTTCTTTTCATTCCCATAACTTATCACACAGTCACTTTTTTACATTAGTTCTTGATATGATTCCATGTTCTGTTCTTGTAGATTATTATGGAGAATTGTTTTGGTCCAACAAACCAAAAGAAATGACAAAATACATCCAAAGTATATAATTAAACAATCAAAAATAGCCTAGACTACAGAAAATATAGAAAGTGGAATTAAAGTAGACATCTGTACAGTAAAGGTAACCAAAATATCATTAGTAGGATTGCCATGGCATGGAGATGTCATATTTGCGAGCTATGTCAATCAAAATCTTGAGGTCGACTAGTACCTCATCTAGATGTGAGAGAAACTGGAGCCCATTTGAGGGAGAAAATTCCAGTACTAATGGGAATACACAATTTTCATTCAAGCTTTAGCTAAATTATTTATCTAAATGTTTACTTAATTTCTACTGTACAGATCCACAGAAAAAAGAGAAACAGACTATGTCTGGGACGATTGAACAACTTGACTTGTTCAATTTAATAGTAAGTTGGCAGACAAGAGACACCAAAGAGATAGGAGATTGAAATCCTAAGAAACAAGTGTAGCTCCAGTAAAAGACTTCACATCATTGCTAACCACAGAGAGAGAATGAAGAAGACGAAACATTCCCTGGTTCGGGACTTACATGGAGAAAATTGCAGAGGCTTTATTATCTAATAAGGTTTTGGAGTATCGAAGAAACCGAAGAACAATAATAAGATATTCAAAGAGACGAAAATAGTCATCTTCTAGCTCTATGTCATCTTGTCATGTTGATGAAGAGAATGAGTTTCCTAGTGGAAGTGATACTCACAAGGGTTTACTTGTTAATCAAGGGGTTGATATATTTTCCTAGAACGAGACAAAGACAATAATCTATACAAGGATGACGTGAGTGAGGTTTTTGTCGTTTTATCTTTAACTTTATCTTTATCTAGCTCTTTATTATCCAACTTAGTCTATTTGGAGTATGACTACTAATGTCTTATTCATTTCCTTGATGTAGTAGAGACTTGCTTCTAGATTTTAATGTCAAGTCAATTTTTTTTCCCTTATCCATGTTAGTTCTCTTGTTATTCATATTGGCATATGTTAGGGTCTAGTTGTAAGTGGAAATATCATGCAAACTATTGCATGTACATGATGGTGTATTTCGATAGTGACTTTATGGCATTTAGTTAAGAGAGAGCAAGACAGACCAGGTTAGTTGTGCCCTAGGTTCCAATTGCTTTATTTTGATTATGCTATGACCTAATCTGAATTCCGAGGGCGATGATGAGCCTGGCCTGTGCGATGCGGGGCATCCACAACGTCGTAGGACTGACGAAAAATGGCCACGATCTGAGCTGACATGGGACAGAATGGGGCGTCCCGTGCATGAAAACTCAACGGCTAGGATGTCGCGCGGGCGGTCGAGCACCGGCACCATTCTACCACGGGTATAAACGACGGCCGACCACGCGGCCCGTCGTGCGGCACCCAATGGGCGTCGGAAAGACGTCGTAAGGACGTCGTGCGCATAGAACGGGTGGTTGGACGGCATCGGCTGTCGTAAGCGTCGTGAAAACGTCTGGGGCGCCTTCGGCGTCGTAGGCGAAGCGAGACGTTAAGTTGCCAACGTGGAAAGATGTCGGCCGTCCCATGAGGCTCTGGAGCGTGCGGAGTGCGCGAGGCGTACGTGTGGGACGATGATGAAAAAGCCAGTGCGGACAAGATCCGCACGAAAAGTCCGAAGCGACATGACGACCTGCTAAAAATTGTGTGCGGAGAGACACGATTTAACTGAGCCCGCACGTGCTGGAAAAAAAAGAAAAAGAAAAAAAAATCTGAATTCCGAGGACGGAATTCAATTTAAGGAGGATAAAGCAATAATAATTATTATTGTTGTTTTTTTTTTTAAATACAGCCCTCCCCCCTTTCCAGCCTACCCATCACCACTTAACCCCTCCATCCCTCCACTATCAACTCTCACCTCCCCCTTAAAAAAGGAAAAGAAAAAGCATAAGAGAGAAGCAGAAGAAAAGTTGAAGAAGCAACGGAGAAGGAGGAAGGGGATCTCAATTTGGGTACTCAAATACTCAACCAAAGGCAAGCCCCTCCCTTGTCAATTTTTATTTGTTTCCTTGTTTCCTTTATGCATACTACATGTTAGTCAAAATTCCTCTTTCAAATGTTATATTGGATTCCATGCTTAGCCATTGATGTTGCTAATATCCCTTTGACAAAAGTATACCCTTGTACTCCTAATTATAATTCATGAAAACTCTATTGTAAGGTAATTTAGTTATATATACTTATATGTAAAAATTGGTAGTATGTTATATAATGTTTGTATTACTAGTGTACACATGAAATCAAATAAATGAATTTATACAAATCATGACTTATAGTCTAATTACTCTAGGTTTAGTAAAATATGAATTTGACATGTTATGTGTTACACTTCCCATATCAATCATGTTTAACTTGCAAATTAGTTATAAATTGTATCCACTATTCTAAAGGAAATCTAAGACACTATTGTAGTGTGATATGTCTAGTTAGGAGGTAAAATGTGAACTTTTTCATGCGATTTCGACAAGGATACCTGCTGTCCAGACTTGGATTTGGACTTAGAGTCAATTTAGTTCATAAGTAAGGTTATTTAAGGGTAATTAAACTCACGGGCGTACTAGGTACCTCCAAAATAAATTTTGGGAGCTTATGATGCCATTTCGGACCTCTAAAGGGTGGTTTTATTTCATTATATTTTTTTTACCGGCGCCTATGCGTGCTAACACATGTTTTTAATATGCGAAGTGAGAAATGGGTGTACCATACCATCAGTATTACTTATTGCAGCGTGTCAAGGCTAAATTCATAACCTTTGACTATACCGAAGCTTATAATCGAGTAGGAAGACCAATATAGGGATTCGATTTCGAATCTCGACATTCTCAAGCATTCGCAACCTAGTGCGATAGGAGAAATGGAATTGTTAGGATGTATCGTTGCGTATCGTATCCAAATAGTAGATTTGACCGTTCAAGCCAAAGTATTTCTAAATTTCAACACAAGACAATCTTAGCTAGTAAAACTTAAAACCGTAAAGTTTAACTTACTTTCCAGTATTTTATATTCTAGAGTTTTTGTACCAAAACCGATGCCAAAAATTCCGTATCGGCTCAATTTGAGCCATATCCCTAAAATTTCATCATTTACAAATCTTTTACCAAACAAATTTTAACCAAAATTAAGCCATAAAATAGAATGATGATTTGTATTGTTAGATGTTGCATATTTATAAAATTCTGAGCTACTAACGCTTTTATTCTTTAGCCTTGTATCTTGTGTAAGAATATATGTGTATTCAAAGTGTGTGCTTGCTAATAAGGTAGATGCCTTGGGTAAGAAATCCTAAACTTTACCATTATTTTATTTTGAACACATTTATAGCTACGTGGGTTCTGGTATTGAGTTGTTCCATCGGAGGAGTTTTTACTTAGGAATGCAATGGAGGGTTGCTCCGGGTCTGAGTTTTGAACTGTGGACATGTTTTTCGGATCAAGAAATACAAAGGAGTGCCAAAAAATTTAGAAATTTCGAAAGCGTCAAATTTTGATATGAAACTGTCGAGCGACGAAGAAACCTAATTATAGGATTAGTCGTGTATTCAAAAAGGAATTGGATTACAACTAGAGACGAACTCGCGACAAAAAAAAAAAATCTTTAGATGTCGATACTTGGACTTAGGTCGCTTAGGACGCACACATGGACACATAAGAGAGACCAAGGTAGTCAAAGGCGCAAGACGCACTCGAGGCGCAAAGAGTCCATATCGCTCGAGGCACAAGGCGCACTCGAGGCGCACGTTCGAACAAAACGATGGGTAAAAATAATAAATAATAAAAATAAACATAAATAGATAAATAAATTAAAATGTACTAAATAAAACCAAATAACATATTAAAAATAGCAAAAACATGTTAAAACATAACCGAGTGAACTAACAGAGCAGTAACAGTAGTAGCAATCAACAGAACTAACAAGAGTTTATATTATCCCTACCACGTTTTAGTAAATTTTAGTTTTTCTAGTTAAACTGTAACAAACTTTGGCAACCGTTGAAATGACTCTCTCTCTCCGACTTGTATAAGGTAAGGTTTTACTTCCATGTCTCAAAGTTTTTTGTATATATATATATATAAAAACCATAAGACGCATCTAGGCGCGCCTTGCTGAAAGGCGCGTCCTGGATGCGCCCGGAGAAACGCATCTCGCCTTGTGAGGTGTGAGGTGTAGCTGCTGCGCCTTTCTGCGAGGTGCGCCTTTGACTACCATGAGCAAGACTAAATTATCAAATTAGATTTTTTTTTCAAAGTTTGGAACTAGTTCGTTACGACGAACAATTCCTTTACGTTATGTTGTTGTATCACGTGGTGCCTCAAGCACATGGATCGAAATACGTACCTGATTTTGGAAAATAATAATAAATATAATTAATGTAGATTTGATTGCTTGTGATTGTACATCATTGGGTAGGGAGAGATTACTTGGGTCACACTGAACAAGATCTTTGCAATATAACAACCAACAAAAGCTGATCAAGACTTAGCTTATTGTCTGAGCCGGAATCTCTAATACTTAATTTGATCAAGTATCGATTAAATCTAAATTAATTTATCTATTTTATCCACAACCTATGTGGCGTCGGACCCTAAGCACCGTACCAATCTAGAAACAACTTGTCCAGAGGAAATAAAATTATTGCTGAAAAAATAGCCAAGTGTGTGTGTGACCTGATCTGTTATCTAAAATTGCATCCCATATAGGTAAGGTGTTCGGGTTCGTTTGTGTGTCGTGAATTCAAGTAGGATATTAAGGTCGGTTGTAAGTATAGAAATAGGAACCTAAGTATAACTCTAACCCTAAACTACTAAGTAGAACTAAATTATGTTCTATTCATCATATTTAATACTCAATCATATCATTTTGTATTTTTAAATTTTCATCGTCCTTGAATTTGGGATTGCATGTCTTTGATGACCTAGTGTTTGTTCGCTAGGTGAGGAAGGATCATTAGAAGAATTCATGCCTTTGTACAACATGAATGAATCTAAAGACCGAGTCCCCGAACTTGGACAGCATATCGCATTTTGTTTAGACTATTTTACTTCATGTATATATGTATATTAACATTTTGGGAGATAGACTATAAAGGTTTGTATCTAGCTGTCATTGTATTATTAAACGTTACTCGCTTCCAATTTTTTGTAATACTTAAATGTACTCCATTTTTCATTCTAGAATTACAGGTGACTATCGCGGGTACGGATAATGGTCTATTCGTAAGTTGCGTAGCCTGGGATGCCTGAGATGTACGTACTCGGCTCTCGTATTCTGGAAGAGGAACGTGACAGGTCTTTTAGTGGTGGGCCATGCAGATGTAATAAATGTTGTCGTAAGTGGTGTTGCGACCATTTTTTGCCCCAACAAAAGCTACATATTTGGGGAGTTGTTGAACATTTGTTGCACCAATTCATCTTTTACAACAAAGCTAATGCTTGGAAAGTTGTAAAATTGCAACAAATTTTGCATATAATATTTCCATTTACAAGCAACCAAATAGACCCTTAGTGTGGTTGTTTCTCAATTGTTAAATAGAGTCGTTTGGCATATATTTGTGCCCAACATAACCAATTAGCAGTGTAGGCAATTGCTCCCTGAGAAGTGATCAAGCTCGTATACCAAACTATAAATATGTTTTCCAATTAAAATGGCCCTAACCACTAGCAGCAAACACATAACTAATGCATTCCTAAAATTATGCATCACGCTGTGTTTTTATGCCTCTCATTTAGAGAGGAAAAAAACATAACATATTAATGGCTACACACTATAAATGCATGCATGCAATATGTTTGCAACTGTCCATTAGCAAATAGAAACATAACCTGGTGTCAGAATGGTCTTTATTATGCAAAACCTACAATGTGCACATATATATATATATATATATATATATATATATATATCACCTACATCCATGGAAAGATATAGCAAGAACAGTACATATGCTTTCTACTAGCAGTTACCATCTATATTTAGTTTATACTAACGTTGTCTGCAATGTGCATATATATATATATATATATATATATATATATATATATCACCTACATCCATGGAAAGATATAGCAAGAACAGTACATATGCTTTCTACTAGCAGTTACCATCTATATTTAGTTTATACTAACGTTGTACAATTTTCGCTCCCAGAATAAACCAGGTTACTTATTTCTACTAAAATACTAAGGGTGAGAAATCATTGACATTTTCTCCACCTGATTTCCCCGTGATTCTCATCCAATTCCAATTCAACCGGTTCAACTCCCATTCATTCAATTAGACAAAAATGCATTGGGCCCCCACGTTGCTCACTCCACAAGGATGCCTCTCCCGTATGTTGTGAGTCTTCTGACAACACTTTCTATATTGTACCCAGGGCAGACCGAGCAACAGTCCAGGGCCCAAAATTTTGAGGGGCACCAAAAAATTAGATTCCTTTACACACACACACACATATATATATAATCTTTGGTAGTATTTTAAATATTAGTGCTCATACAACATAACATATGACTTACATAGCAAAGTTGGTTTCACTTACACCTCCTATGTAAAAAGGCATGGGTTCAAGGCCTATTGGCCTTGTTTGTTTGTTTTTTAAGGAATAAGGGTAAATTTTTATTCCACGCAAATCACAGTAAAGGTATTACAATACACTATTCTCACATCTCTTTCTCCCCAGTTAAAGGGCCATTACAGATACATCGAATTCTATATTATGTAGAATTTCTACAGTCCCTCAAAGATACGCCTGTTACGCTCCCTCTAGACATGCCAAACTGATGTTGAAAGTCTAACTCTAGCAATCTTGGCCCAACTAGGGTCCATGTCTCGGCGATCTCTGATCCAGCTGAGGATCTCCCGTATATCTCTGGCACTGCCAACTCCACCCATCGATCGCATGCACTGCTCAGACCAGATGTACCAAGTCATCGGACACTCAAAAAATAGGTGGCCCATAGATTCGGCGTCACCCGTACAGAGTACACACTTCGGATCTGGAATCTGCATCCCAAACCTGAGAAGTCTGTCCCTCGTCATCAACCTGCCTAGAAGGAGTCTGTATGAGCAAAGTTGCATTTTGCGTGCAATCCCCTTCGTCCAGATAAAGTCATACTCCGCAATCCTGTCATGTGGAGTCCGAACCAGATTGTAGCAACTTTTAAAACTGACTATCCCTGACCCTCCAACCGAACCAGGGTCAACCCATCTCCAGGAGTCCGCAGGCTGGCTAGTATCAATAGTGATCTGATGAATCGCCTCTCCAAACTGAGCCGTGAATGAATACTCCTCAGGCCTCCAGATCCCATCCCTGATGATCCGACTACATTTCACCCCCCTGCTCGCCTCTCTGTCCATCTGTGCACCCAAGATCTCCAGAAGGGAACCATTACCCATCCACGGGTCGAGCCAGAGATCAGTGTTCGCCCCATCTTTCATAATCCTGCATATAGCGGACTGTAGAACCGGTCTGCACCTAAGGATAGCCTTAAATGAGACCGAGAAATTGTTATCAATCCTGCATGTCCAGAAATTCGTCTGCCGCAAACATCTACTAGCCAGCCACTCTACCCAAAGGGAACCTCCCTTGATGAACTGCCACGCCATCCTCACCCCAAATGCCTCCCTAACCGCCCGAAGAGGTCGCAACCCCACTCCTCCTTCCTCCCGGGTCCGGCAGAGTTGTTCCCAAGCGATGGCATGCATACCTCCTCTCCAGACGAAATTAGCACAAATGGTCTCCACCTTCCTTATGGTAGCTACCGGAATCTGAATCGACTGCAACCAGAACATAGCGATGCCAGAAATAACAGACCTCACCAGCTCGATACGGCCACCAAAAGACAGTCCAGCTGCCTGCCAGCCTTCCACTTTTCTTTGGACAAAATCCACCAGGCTGTGACAATCCTGATCTCTAGCATAATTGACCGTCAACGGAACCCCCAGATACTTCACCGGTAACTCTCCTTTCTCCAGTCCCAGAGCAAGGGCCATTTCCTCCTTGAGGGTGCACTGAGAGCTGAAATAAACCCTGCTCTTCTCCCTATTCAGCTGAAGACCGGACAACCTCCCAAACTCCTCCATAATATCTGAAAGCGTTATCATCCCCCTCATAGATGGATGCAGGAATACCAAGAGGTCGTCAGCATAGATCAAGTGTGACACCACCGGCTTGACCAGCCTGAAAAGAGGGACAATCTTCCTATCATGCACAGCCAGGCCCATCATACAAGTGAAGTACTCCATCACCAGATTGAACAGGTACGGGAAAAGAGGATCCTCCTGCCACAGTCCCATGTTGCTCTTGAAGCATCCATATGGAGTACCCTGTATGAGGACCGAAAATGTGGGGGAGCATATGCACTCCCTCACCCTCGCCACCCATCTCTCATCAAACCCCATAGCAAGCATAAGGTGGCAAAGGAAGTCCATGTTGACTGTGTCATAGGCTTTCCGTAAATCTAGCTTCACACAGGCTTTCATCCCCCCCGGCTTGTTAAAATCTCTCACCATCTCATGTGCAAAAAGACTGTGCTTAGCAATCGAACGCCCCTTGATGAAAGCCGCTTGATTCCGAGACACCAAGTCCTGCATAATCCCCTCTATACGACGACACATGAGGTGGATAATTATCTTGTAAAGATAATTACAACACGCAATAGGCCTGAAGTCGGCGAGGGATATCGTGCCCTCCTTCGAAACCAAGGTCAAGAATGTATAATTCAGCTCCTTCAACAACTTCCCTTCCAAGAAAAACTCCTGCACCGCCTCCAGGACTGAGAACTTAAGCTCACCCCAGTGTCGCCTAAAGAAACCACAAGAGAAGCCGTCAGGCCCCGGAGCCTTATTAGGATCTGCCTTCATCACAATAGCCTCCACCTCCTCCAATCTCACAGGGGCCAACAACAAACTATTTCCATGATGCGTCACCAACCTCTTCGTGACAAGACCTGAAAACGTGATGGGATAATTAGTCTGCTGATATAAGTCAGAATAGAACCTGACTGTCTCCTCCTGAATCTCTACTGGGTCTCCAACAAGCCTACCCTCGCCATTAAGTAGTCTGGGAATGTTGTTCCGGTGCTGTCTGACACGGATCACATCGTAGAAGAACTTGGTACAGCGATCCCCATCCTTGAGCCATGAACACTTGGCCCTCTGGGCCGCACTAATCTTCTGCTGAAGCCTCATGATATTGACCTCCGCAATCAGGTCCCTCTCCCTAGCCGCCAACTCCCCGCTCAGCATGTCAGTCTGCAAAGCTTCCTGAACCTCTCGAAGCTCGGCCTCCTTTTCCTCCAGGGAAGACCGCGGCATCTTCTTCACCCAATCCCGAATAGCTCTTTTGACCTGTTTGAGTTTGTGAACCATGCGAAACTGAGTCGTGCCCTCCCGAGTATACTGCAGCCCTCCCATAACAACCTCCTCATATCCCGCAGAAAGGTACCAACCATTGTTGTACCGGAATGACTGAATCCTCTCAGAGAGACCTACCCGGATAGGGGAGTGATCACTGGTCCCAGCCGCTAGCCCTTCCGCCATGGAATTCGGGAAGTAGCGAAACCATTCGCTATTTCCCAAAGCCCTATCAAGCTGACAGGCAATCCTATTGTGAACCGCCTTATTGTGCCAGGTCCAAATGTGTCCTGTTCTCTCCAATCCCCTCAGCCCAGACAAGAGAAGACACCTCTGGAAGTCGTATAAGATCGGATCCGGCACCAGACGCCCTCCCACCTTCTCTTATCGATGTAGCATGGCATTAAAGTCTCCCATAAGCAGCAGGGGGAGATGCAGGTGCTCCGCCATACGTCCTACGCGCATAATATCCTCCCACAAGGTCTCACGAAGCCGCCTATCATTGTGCCCATAAATTGTGCCAAGAATGAAGTGGAATCCTCCTTTGTTTATAAAGAATATGTCAATAAGCTGCTCTGTCATCAGAACATGTTCCCCCTCCCAACTATCTATGTTCCACCGAACCCAGATCCTACCCATATCGCAGAGATCCAGGTTGTGAGTTTGCGCCCAGTTCGCAGGAGTCCTGCGAGATAGCATAGTCGCCCCTCTAATCTTCGTCTCAAGTAGAATATAAATGTTACACTTCTCCCTCTTCAGAACGCCACTAATCTCCCTCCATCTCCCAATGGAACACCCTCCACGAATGTTCCAGGCAAGGACCGGCATTAATTAATTAATGTGGGGTCCCCCTGTACTCCATCTGGACTGACACCCGAGGGAAGTGTCCCGTCCGTCAGATCTATATCCTCCCCCATCCCCGTCCCCGAGGAGGGTGTCAGATGGGCCTGAATCCTGGAAAGTGTCAAGGTCCAATCTGGATTGGCCACGGTCTGATCATCGAGCCCCCCTGGCTGGAGCTCATCTTCCCGTGGGGACGGGGCATGCCTTTTCCTGCTATAGACCTTTTCCACCACAGAAGTCTCTATTCCATCCTGTCTGCTATCCAGGGAACTCATTCCCCTGGTCACCATACTCCTCTGGGGCCTGAACGGGACTATCGCGTCCTGAGAACCCTCCTGTCTCGGCAGGATGTCAGTCTCTGACCTCCAGGCCCCCTCCATCAGAGAGTCCTCCTCCGTCGGCCTGACTGTCTACGCCACTCCGGTGATGGGACTGGGCGCCAACTCTGGCTCGACAACCTCCATCTGCGCTGCCGAGGACCTAGCTGTCTCCGTCCCTCTAGTCAGGCAAGCACTAGAGGAGTGACCAAAGCACTCACAGAGGAAACACGTTGGGGGAACCCAATCATACTCCACGGCCTGAGTCAGAACCTCCCCGGACGCCACTTGATACTCGAGAATACTCGGAAGCTCCGTTCCAGCCTTTATCTCCACAAATACCCTGACATACATCAGTCTGGTACGGAAAGCCGTAGCCTCATCCGCCTTGATCGGCTTACCGACCAAGCTAGCTAATCTCATTAGCAGAGGGATGCTCCAGTATTTTACTGGGAACTCGGAAAAGCGAATCCAGACGGGAATCGCATTTAGCACCTCCTTCTCACATCTCAACTCCGGTGTCCAGTCCTTCAGGATAATGAACCGCTCGTCAAAGGACCAAGGCCCTCCTTGAATAATCCTGGACACATCCTCCTCCAAGCCGAATTTCACAAAGTAAAACCCATTCTCACGGGAGAAGATCTCCATGCTCCCCTTGGGACGCCATACCCTCTCTGCATATCCCCGTATCTGCCCGTAGAACGGTTTACTTTTCAATACATACATCACAAGCATGTTTTTCCAGAAGTCCGTGACCTCCGCAATCTCCTCTGCTGGGAAATATGCTCGGAGACCTCCTCCTACCTGCATCGGTGGCACATACTCCATCGACACCGGACTCTTGTTCCCACCCGACATACAAACATCCTTCCAGGATTTGGGACGAGACCCGTCAGTGACCGTCCGGGGAGTGGCAGACGGAGGCCTCTGACTCCCGACATCTCCAGCAATACCCTTTCCTTTCTCTGCCGTCGTCGCCTTTGGCCGTCACCCAGACGCAGTGTGCCCCGGTCCTCCTCCCTGTCGTCGAGTGCTGTCGAGGCCGATGGTAGACCTATTCCCGTTCCTCCCAGGTCACGTCCGACTCATTACTTGATTTTGAGCCCCTCTTCCACCTCCCGGGCGTCGTCTCACCACCGTCGTCCAGCCATCATCATCTATCCGGCCATCTCGATCCCCGGATCCCGATCCGAATTCGAACATAGGAGCATCCAACCCGTTGATCGCCGGAGAAGCCGTAGCCACCCGGGCCGCCCTGCCCTCCGCCACCGCCTGGGAGGGGTCGGCCGCCCCCCCCCCCCTTGGTTGTCGCCAATCCCGTCCGGGTCGGCGCCAGCACCGGTGGGGGTCCGCCCGACCCCCGGATCCCGCCTCCAGGTCCCCCCCCCCCCCCCGCCTGCGGGGCCGCCGCCGCCTGCCAGAGGGGCCGCCCGCCCCCTCCCTTCCTCCCAGGTCTCCTCCTTCCCTCCGCGAATGTGTCCGGCGGACGGGGAGGAGGAGTGAGAAAAACCCTAGGGACCCAAAATCTCTGGACCGGCCCTGACTGTAGGCCTCAAGGAACTCAGATGCCCAAATACCCAAGCTTTCCTCGCCCCAAAACCAACACAACTTGACTCTTTCTTCCTCGATAAGAAGAAGCCCAACATTCAATTTCCCCGAACAAGGAAAACACAGACGCTTCTAAATTTAAATTCCATTCCGTGTCCGTTTTGTGTCCCCGTGTACTATCCCCATTCCTTACAAGGAAGGACAGACGCTTCTAAATTTAAATTCCATTCCGTGTCCGTTTCGTGTCCCCGTGTACTATCTCCATTCCTTACAAGGAAGCACAAACGCTTCTAAACTTAAATTCCATTCCGTGTCCGTTTCGTGTCCCCATGTACATGCCGTGTCATATTTGTATACTGTTACGAAGTGTCAAAAAATCGACGAATTTAAGCAAACAAAAGAATTGTATCAAGATCGGGAAGGGGGGAGGGGCATACGTCTTTGAATTGGAGGAGACCGAGATCGCCTAGGTAGGAGAGGGTGAGGTGCGCTGACTCCATGGGGATGATGATCTGCACCAGCTGCATCGCCTCCGACCGCATCAGATCCATGTCGGGGCAGCAACCCCCTCCTCCTCTCCTGTTCAAATCCCCCATCCCTTCTCTCTCTCTCTTCTCTCTCTCTCTCCAAAAGAAGAACAATAATATTATGTGATCGGAACGGGGATGGATGGGGATCGGGGGCTCCAGACGATGCGATATGATATTTTCACCACCAATTTACTATTCTTCTCACAATCGGTCTTCCCTCCCTCTATAAAATGGACGGATGACGATGAATCGATCCATCCATCTTCTATATCTGTCCTCTTTCATTCAAGGAGGGGTCCACATGAGAAAGCAGGCTAAGGCATCTAATTTATTATTTATTTATTACATGATAACAATAACGTGTATCATATTCGATTCACATGATCGGGTGATTAATAAAAATAATCCTACTCCACCAAGTTATCGACAGGTATCCAAAGGAAAAGAGGGAAGTAAATATGAAGATGATAACGGGTCGGGCCAGACAAGTTCGGTCCTGGACCGGTTCTAGCTACATATAAAAGTTATTTTATAATAGATGAAGAAAATTTTATGCTTCCCAAAAGACATGTTTAGAGCATCTCCAACCCTATCGTGAGTTTAGAAAAAATGGTTGCCACATAGGAATGACAAACTTTTATTCCAAAAATTCTTCTCCAATGCAAATGTAGAATAAAACATGAAGTTGACATAGCAAGAAGAATATGAAGTTGGTTGTCTAGATCTAGACAATGTACTTCACAATGACTTTGTCTCCACATCATCAATTATGAATAGAAATATTTATAAAAAAGTTGAAGAAGTGGAGGAGTTGCCTTGGAAGTTGGAAAAAATATTTTTTATTGTCTCCTCATTACTTTTGCATCGGAGAGAGTTTTTCTATCTCATTGTCTTTTGAGATATAATTTTGCCACATAAACAAAACATTGTCTTGTGGTTCATGCCACATAGGAGCCACCTAAGACTCACAACACTTAACAAGACAATAGGGTTGGAGATGCTCTTAGAGAGAGAGAGAGAGAGAGAGAGAGAGAGAGAGAGAGAAAAGGAAAACCCAAAAATGAAGTATTGTTTTAAGCGTGGAAAGAGAAGGATGGCCAAGCCGTTGGTGGCCGTCAAGACAAACGAAAATCCAAAGGGTAGAAAATAAAACATAAAATTTATTGTACCAATATAGACTTTACATAAATAGACTAAAACGATACAACTTTGATAAATTTAGAAGAACAAAAATATTCCGCCAATACCACTAGCGAAATTTGTGCATGCACAGATTCCGTCAGTGACACTGGCGAAAATCTATAAACAAAACCTCGATTTTTTTAGTTTGTTTTGGATGGTTTGTTTTTTATTTAGTTTTGTTTTGGTTTTTGTTATTTTTTTGGTTTTTTTTTTGTTGGTGGTGAGTGGGATTGGTTTGATTTAGTTTGGTTTGATTGGGTTACTTGTAGGTGGTTTGTAATTTGGCTTTGTTATGCAACGGCTAGTTGTTAACGACTAGTTCTCAACTGCTCTCAACGGTTATTTCATAGTCAGTATATAAATTCCAGTGTGTTTCAACAAAATACTATACCAAATTTCTTTCATTAACTACTACAATATATATATATATATATATATATATATATATATATATATATATATATATATATATATATATATATATATATATATATATATATAAAGAGATTTCTTTCTTCCTCAAGAGGTTTTACCATAGATCAAAGTCTAACAATACTATGTTCGCTTGGAGGTGTACTAAATGGTTAGCTTACGAAGGTAGTTTAACCAAAGTCTTTTTAATTGATCGAAATATTTCGTTATATAGTTTACGTAATCTAATTATTAAACAAATTTATATCGATTATGAATTTATATTGGTACACATTTTTGTATTTTTTGTATAAATTTAGATGGTAAACAGGCATGAAATTTTATTCTTCAAGTTAATGTACAATCACCATATATAAATATTTATGTTACTCCACCGCCACCAATACTACTAGTTTTGATGAAAAATTAATATTGGTCTTAGTTCTTCTAATCAAGTTATTCCATTTACTGAAGAATAACATATATCAGATGAAGGTGATAATGACGATGAAAATAGTGATAATTTAGTTTTTTAAAAAATTAGATGATGAATTTGATGGTAATGTTGCTAATGTTAAGGTCACTTTTCCCGATCCATCCCGAAGGTTTTTTCCCCTCTCTCGCCCATCATCGTGCCCAGCCCAGCTATCGGCTCAGCCCGATCTATTTAGATCTTTCTTTTTTGACATGGATACTTGTGGACTAGAAGTCATAGGTTCTTCTTGCACCTTATCGGTCACCTCACTGTCGCTCGCCTCACTTCTACTCACTTCGCTCGCCTCGCTCTCCCTACTCCAATCCTCGTTAGTGATGACGAGGCGCGTAGCGTCGAGGAGAGTAGCGAGAAAGGAAGACCAGACAGAGCTTGAGAGAAGGAATGAATATCGCTAAAACCGAGATTTTGGGACTCTCAAGGAGATCAGATAGACGTGACCCTCGTATGGTGAACAAATCATGTCACGATCCGCACCCAGTGAAAGGGTACGAGACCGTGGGTAAGTCCAGCCTACGCCGCAGTGTCGGTGGTGTAGTGCCCCGTCCCTACATCGTGCCCCGTTCTCCGTCCACGGGGTGCGCGAGAAAGGAACACTGTCGCCATCGATTCGGTCGGGACCGATAGGTCGGGATCGATCGAATCGGTCGAACGGAAACGGTTGAATTAAGATCCATTCCCCGTTATGGAATGGCTTTTTCAGAACCAAGTCCCATATTCAGCGGGTTGCGCCTCAAGGATTGACTCTGCGGCTGAGTCGGGAGAGACCTCCCGTTGCTCTGTTTTTTACGCCGCTTGCGTTGGTTTTGGCTTTGGTTTTCTGAATGCATTTTCGTGAATGTTTTCGATGGTTTTCATGGCTTGTATTTCGAACTCGCAATTTCTATCGAACTTCTTGAATAACACAGTGTCCTAATCGGTTGCTTGTGCGATTTCAGGTAATCGCGTAGGCGACGTCTAGCGCGACCAACAAGTTCTTTCGCCTCAAGCAAACTCAAGGTGAGTGGCTGACCCTTCTTCCCTCGACCCTCTTCTCCAATACATTATCAGAGCTAGACATGTGTTAGGCTAGATGAAATGTTACGCTACGAATGATAGTCCAATAAACGGTGATACGACGTCTCACGTACACGAACTATAAAACTGCTTGCCATATAACTTCATCGTGCTTACAATTACCATATTATATAGAACTGTGCTAAGGAAAAGACGAATCGATTAAATGAATGTCGCAACAATACCATAAAGATGTGCCTTGAAATAACAGTAACTTAGCACGGTCATGGACAACTTGTCGACAAGGGCGATTGTTTCTTCGGACGGTATTCTGAGGCCACGGGACCGTTCCGGCCTAGGAGGAAACACGGATAGCTGTGCCGGATGCATGCTACGGTAGGCAGTGGCTTTCAACGGGGCTCGCTACCTGCGCTGAAGGACCTCTGTCTACCAAGCTATATGTCCAGGATGGCTTGTCATGCCAGTGACCTTCATAAATACACTCTATTATATTTCCTTATTAACAACATGACAGGGAAGAACATGGTAAGTTTACGTTGCAACGACACGCTCTGCGAGGGTAAGACATATCGTCATCATACTATTGTGCCTTCAAATATAGGTTTGAATTGACTAGGATGGCTAGAAAGTTCACTAAACATTTGCATGCACGTTCACTTAACTTCTTTAACAAATGAGAGCACGGGATTTAAATTGCCACGCACCAGTACAAAGTATAATGTACTGACCCTCGCTCTCAACAGGTACCCGGAACTAGGATAGCGTGCCGAGGAACTGAAGGCGATGCTCATCTCTTTTGAAGCCTTGCTAGCGTGAAGGCTAACTTTGCAACATTTTGAAGACGCCAATTCAACTGCATCATGTAGCGCCAACTCTCACCGATCCCATGTCTTAGAGAGTCATTTTGATGTTTTGTAAAAAGGGATGTAAATGTATGAAATGACTATCTCATCGATGTCGGTTGTAAGACGAGAGGCCTTTTTTGTAATCGAGTCTGTAATCTAACTTATTATCAATGAAAATTCAAATTTCCTTCTCTATATAAGTGTGTTCAGTTTCTCTGCGTACTCTCGTAAATGCTGTTGTTTCGGATAACCTTATGAACCGCCTTGAACGAGCGCAACTTAGGCTTGCACGGCATCACACCCGGGGGACGACTATCGATTCTATCGAATCGAGACGTGACATAATGGTATCAGAGCACGGCTTTACATCCTTTGACCTTCCATTTTAAGACTCGAACTCTTGATTCCGTATAGATGAGATATGTCGTTCCATACGAATGAGTCTGTAATAAGTTTTTTGACTAATGTATTTTGCCTACAAAAATCCTAAAAGGCACGGCAGTGAACGTGGCGGCGAACGAAGAAAGCGCTTCGAGCGGCTCGAGTAGCTCGAGGCCCGGACCCTCTAACGATGCCATGGAACGGATTTGCGTATGCTGAAAATGCAACAACGACAAGCTGAGGAGAATCAATGCCAGAATGAGCACCATCGACGGCAGACGGAGGTACGCTAGACTCAGTTCGAGGCCCGATTCGATGCACAATTCAAGTTGCAGCAGAAGCAGCTTGATACTCTTCAGCAGATCATTCAGACAGTTGTGGCCAACAACAACTCCGGGACAACCCTTGCAATAATCGAGCCTGCGGCCAGACAAAGTGTAGTCGAAACGGAGGTACCGAGCATCTACCTGCAGCACCGAGAAGTTCTAACTTTGATGTGTCAAAATTTAGCAAAAGTTTCCGTACTTCCTTCTGCAGTACTGAAGACCCTTCTGTGGTGATCGATTGGTTGGAGGAGTTGGAAGACCGGTTCGATCTTCTGGGCGTCGATGAGTCCAAGAAAGTCGCATGCGCTCAACTTCTACTTCGATTAAACGTGCACGACTGGTGGGCCGTACAAAAGCGAGCGATCAGACGCGACGACGAGACAGCGACACTCTCTTGGGCCACCTTCCGAAAGGCGTTCGAGATCGAGTACCTCCCTACAGTCGTTCGACAAGAGAAGGAAAATAAATTTATGCAGCTAAAGCAAGAGAATATGACGGTGCGGCAGAATGCAGCAGAGTTCAACAAGTTAGCAAAATTTGCTGGAGAATTTCTGCCCTCCACGGAGAGTCGTGTACGACGGTTCGAAGTGGGTCTACGACCATCTATTTCTGCCCATGTGTCTGTTCTAGAATACAAAACGATGGGGGAGTCTCTCAACCACGCCCTCCGTCTTGAACGCCAATACCCTCCAATTGCTGCCGGCGCTGTGCATACCTACCATCACAAGCATCCTAGCCATGCGAGAGGTAACAACAAGAACAAATGTTCAAACAACGGGCACCAGGGCGAACATCAGACGCGGAATCAGGGACCTCACTGTACCAAATGCAACCGGAACGGACATCTTGCCGTCGATTGTGAAGTTCATAATGGCGGGTGTTTCATCTGCGAAAAAATGGGTCGCTATCATGGAGATTGCCCGAATCGAAGAAGAAACTTGAACCCGCCTCAGCATCAACAACACCATCCAGGAAACTAAGGTCCAGCGCCACGAGCCCATCAACCCGTACCGCAAAATGGCCAAGACCGTCGCCCCAATGCCCAGGATCGCGTCTACGCCATGACTCGAGATGAAGTGCTTGCATCAGATACGGTAGTGACAGGTATACTAAATTTTTAATAATGTGCCTGCTCGTGTACTATTTGATTCAGGCGCTTCGCATAGTTTTATATCGGCAGACTTTGCCGTCGAGCACAAATTTCCTATAATATCATTAGATCTCGACCTTAGTGTAAGTACACCTTCGGGCACACCATTACTCACAAATTTAGCTTGCGGTGGCGGGATTATCTGTATCGACGATCAAAAGGTCGGTCTTGACGTGATAGTTCTAGACATGAAGGACTATGATATCATTCTGGGAATGGATTGGCTCGGCCCATGCAATGCCACCATTGACTGCACAGGAAAGAAGGTCACCTTCCGCATACCTGGAGTGCCCGAATTTTGCTACTCGTATGATGAAGCATCGTCGACCTGTATGGTGATTTCGATAATTTCTGCTCGAAGGATGCTACATTCAAGATGCGAAGGCTACTTGGCATCCGTTCGAGACACGCGAGTGGATGGTGCAAACGTAGGTCAGGCCGACGTTGTGGCAGAATTCCCTGACGTGTTCTCGGACGAGCTACCTGGAATGCCACCCGATCGAGAAATCGAATTCACCATCGATACATTTTCCAACGCCCGACCGATCTCAAAAGCTCCGTACAGAATGGCCCCGACAGAACTAAAAGAGTTCAAGATTCAGCTGCAAGAGTTACTCGACAAGGGATCATCCGTCCAAGTGTATCGCCATGGGGTGCGCCTGTGCTATTTGTCAAAAAGAATGATGGATCGATGCGGCTCTGCATCGACTATCGTGAATTGAATAAGGCCACCGTCTAGAACAAATACCCCATGCCTCATATCGACGATTTGTTTGATCAACTCCAAGGTGCCACGGTATTTTCGAAGATTGATCTTCGATCGGGTTATCACCAGCTCAAAGTCAAGCCAGAGGACGTGCCGAAGTCTGCCTTCTGCACTCGTTACGGCCACTACGAGTTCTTGGTGATGCCATTTGGCCTGACAAATGCTTATGCCGTCTTCATGGATCTAATGAATCGGGTGTTCCGTCTGTTCGTCGATAAATTCGTAGTAGTCTTCATCGACGACATCCTCGTCTACTCGAGGGATCGAGCGCAATATGCAGAACACCTGCGGACGGTACTCCAAACCCTTTGAGAGAATCAGTTGTATACAAAGAGGAGCAAGTACGAATTCTGGCTGGACAGTGTTTCATTTCTCGAGCACATCATCTCCGTCGCGGGCATCTCAGTCGATCCGAAGAAAGTCGAGGCATTTGCTGATTAGAAACGGCCTGCATCAGTTAGCAAAATTCGAAGCTTCCTAGGCTTGGCGGGATACTACCAACGCTTCATGAAGGATTTTGCGAAGATTACATCATCGTTGACTCGCCTCACCCAGAAAGGAGTCGCATTCGAGTGATCAGACGACTGTGAAGCTTCCTTCCAGGAGCTCAAACAACGGCTCGTTTTAGCCCCGATACTTGCTCTTCCTGAAGGGACTAAGGGATTTCAAATCTTCAGTGATGCTTCTGGCCAGGACTTGGGGTGTGTGCTCATGCAGCAGGACAAGGTGATATCTTTTGCTTCCCGGCAGTTGAAGCCGCACGAGAAGAACTACCCCACGCACGACCTAGAACTAGCGACAATTGTGTTCGCATTGAAGCTGTGGCGTCACTATCTTTATGGCGTGGCATACAGAATTTATACGGACCACAAAAGCCTCAAGTATCTCTTCACCCAGAAGGAACTGAATTTGCGGTAGAGACGATGGCTTGAACTGATCAAAGACTGCGACTTATAAATCGACTACATGCCAGGCAAAGGAAATGTTGTAGCGGATGTGCTGAGCCGGAAGTACTTAGCTTCGTTATGCATCAACAGTCGACTGCTGCGTGACTTGGAAGGAATGGGCATTGAACTCCGAGTTCATTTTAGAGACGTAAAACAGGCGCAACTGCGGCTGGAACCGAGCCTATTGGAGAGAATCAAGTATGCTCAAAAGGACGACCCATACTTGGAGAAGATGCGGAAGCTGATATCGATAGGAAAAGCGTCCGACTTTGCAGAGGATGAGTCGGGAGTGTTGCGAGTAAAGGGTCGGCTATGCGTTCCAGATGACGTAGAACTTAGAAAGGAGATAATGTCGGAGGCGCATTATGCAAAATATTCCTTGCATCCTGATAGCACCAAGATGTATAAGGACCTTCGTGTTATCTTTTGGTGGCACGGCATGAAGAGGGACGTAGCGCTCTTTGTGTCGAAGTATATGGCCTGTCAGCAAGTCAAAGCCGAGCACCAGCGACCGGGCGGGGAGATGCAGAACCTTGCCATTCCAGAGTAGAAGTGGGATCATGTCACTATGGACTTTGTTGTTGGCTTGCCGAGGACGCCGCAGGGAAACGACGTCGTCTGGGTCATCGTCGATCGACTAACCAAGTCAGCGCACTTTATAGCCATTAAAGTTACTTGGAGCGTCGACCGCCTTGCTCAGATATACCTTGATGAAATAGTTCGGCTGTATGGGGTCCCAGTATCTATCATCTCGGATCGAGATGGACGGTTCATGGTACGCTTTTAGAGTAGTCTTCATTCAGCATTGGGGACCAAGTTGAAGTTTAGCTCAGCTTATCATCCTCAGACTGACAGCCAAATAGAGCCGGTGAACCAGATTCTCGAGGACATATTACGACTCTGTGCGATCGACTTGAAGTCAAGCTGGGATGTTCATCTGCCGTTGGCCGAGTTTGCATACAACAACAGCTATCAGTCCAGCATCCAAATGGTGCCGTATGAAGCTTTATACGGCCGGAAGTACATATTGCTCATTTGCTGGGATGAAGTCGGGGAACGGCAGATACTTGGCCCGGAACTGGTGGAGCAGACTGTACAGAAGGTCAAGTTAATATGGGAGAGATTGAAGACAGCACAAAGTCAACAAAAAAGCTATATCGACACGCATCGATGCCCCCTCAAGTTCTTGGAAGGCGACCATGTATTCCTGAAAGTGACGCCCATGCGTTGAGTTACCAGATTCGGCACAAAAGGGAAGTTGAGTCCAAGATTTGTTGGTCCGTTCAAAATATTAAAGCGAGTCGCCCCAGTAGCTTACCAAATTGCCTTACCACCTGCGTTGTCGGAGGTACACGACGTCTTCCACGTCTCATAATTGCAGAAGTACGTGCACGATCCGAGCCATATAGTAGATTTGGGTCAGCTGGATCTGAAGGCAGACTTGTCGTATGTCGAAGAGCCCGTGCAAATCTTGGAGCGCAAAGATAAACCTCTCCGCAACCGTGTTATTCCTCTCGTCCGCGTCCTCTGGAGAACCATTCGGTCGAGGAGTCGACGTGGGAGCTTGAGTCAGAAATAAAGGAAAATTTTCCTTCATTGTTCTCGTAGAGGTAGGTTCTATTCTTAAGTTTCAAGGACGAAACTTTTTCTTAGTTGGTTATGGTGTAGTGCCCCGTCCCTATATCGTGCCCCATTCTCCGTCAAAGGGGTGCACGAGAAAGGAACATTGTCGCCATCGATTCAGTCGGGACCGATAGGTCAGGATCGATCGAATCGGTCGAACGGGAACGGTTGAATTAAGATCCATTCCCCGTTATGGAATGGCTTCTTCGGAACCAAGTCCCATATTCAGCGGGTTTGCGCCTCAAGGATTAACTCTGCGGCTGAGTCGGAAGAGACCTCCCGTTGCTCTGTTTTTTACGCCGTTTGCGTTGGTTTTGGCTTTGGTTTTCTGAATGCGTTTTCGTGAATGTTTTCGATGGTTTTCATGGCTTGCATTTCGAACTCGCAATTTCTATCGAACTTCTTGAATAACACAGTGTCCTAATCGGTTGCTTGTGCGATTTCAGGTAATCGTGTAGGCGACGTCTAGCGCGACCAACAAGTTGTCTCGCCTCAAGCAAACTCAAGGTGAGTGGCTGACCCTTCTTCCCTCGACCCTCTTCTCTAATACATTATCAGAGCTAGACATGTGTTAGGCTAGATGAAATGTTATGCTACGAATGATATTCTAATAAACGATGACACGACGTCTCACGTACACGAACTATAAAATTGCTTGTCGTATAACTTTATCGTGCTTGCAATTACCATATTATATAGAACAGTGCTAAGAAAAAGACGAATCGATTAAATGAATGTCGCAACAATACCATAAAGATGTGCCTTAAAATAACGGTAACTTAGCACGGTCATGGACAACTTGTCGACAAGGACGATTGTTTCTTCGGACGGTATCCCGAGGCCACGGGACCATTCCAGCCTAGAAGAAAACACGGATAGCTGTACCGGATGCATGCCACGGTAGGCAGTGGCTTTCAACGGGGCTCGCTACCTGTACTGAAGGACCTCTGTCTACCAAGCTATATGTCCAGGATGGCTTGTCATGCAAGTGGCCTTCACAAATACACTCTATTATATTTCCTTATTAATAACATGACAGGGAAGAACATGGTAAGTTTACGTTGCAATGACACGCTCTGCGGGGGTAAAATATATCGTCATCATACTGTTGTGCCTTCAAATATAGGTTTGAATTGACTAGGATGGCTAGAAAGTTCACTAAACATTTGCATGCACGTTTACTTAACTTCTTCAACAAATGAGAGCACGAGATTTAAATTGCCACGCACCAGTACAAAGTGTAATGTACGGACCCTCAATCTCAACAGGTACCCGGAACCAGGATAGCGTGCCAAGGGACTGAAGGCGACGCTCATCTCTTTTGAAGCCTTACTAGCGTGAAGCTAACTCTGCAACATTTTGAAGACTCTAATTCAACTGCATCATGCAGCGCCAACTCTCACCGATCACAGGTCTTAGAGAGTCATTTTGATGTTTTGTAAAAATGGATGTAAATGTATGGAATGACTATCTCATCGATGTCGGTTGTAAGCCGAGAGGCCTCTTTTGTAATCGAGTCTGTAATCTAACTTATTATCAATGAAAATACAAGTTTCCTTCTCTATATAAGTATGTTCAGTTTCTTTGCGTACTCTCGTAAATGCTGTTGTTTCGGATAACCTTATGCACCGCCTTGTGCGAGCGCAACTTAGACTTGCACGGCATCACGCCCGGGAGACGACTATCGATTCTACCGAATCGGGACGTGACAGGCGGTAGAACGATTCCCTAGGTCTCAATAACAACAGTATAATGTACTTGTCCAATATACTCTTCATACGGAGGACTATCTCATAAGATATAACTCAATCACAAATAGCTAAGAGGAATAATAATATGATATAGATTAGATAGAAAGTCATAGTGCGATACAAACCAGATTAGAAATAAGTCTAAGTGTTATCAACAAATCACACAAAGTATATAAAATAATAACATATCAGAAAGTGGCTGGAGACAAATCCAGATAATGTCCTAGCAGTCTAATCTAGGCACTATAGGTGTCTCCTCTAGGCTTGCTGGATCCTCCTGATGATCCAGGTCGCAAGTGTCGTCTAAGTCTGCACTGTAGTAAGTAATATAAAAATCCTCCAAGTTCTCTGTGAAATTTTGTCAACATATCCAGTCAGGATTTGAGCGAAGTACATAACTCTAAAAGCAGTTATATTGTATGGATATAACGTACAATAGAATAAATTACATGACATGCTGGAAAGAAAATACCAAAAAATAGAGAGATAGCATCATGAAGATATAAGGAAACTAAGTACATAAACAAGACAGAGAACATGTTAAACTATAATAAATATAAGTGATTTAGAGCACATGACAGTTATGTGATTGGTTTAGGTTGTACATGATTATTCTACAGTAACTCCATTATACGTGAATGTATAATCGACATATACATGAGTACTCTAGGAGATTTAGTCACATAACCACTTCTACTCAATCAATATACAAGGATCTGTTCATGTTACGTTACGTACACGATAGTTAGTTTGAACATGAAGCGCATGTGAGCACATGAGAATACATGAGAGTCAAACTTGGTCAAACTGTTGTTTACGTACACGATAGTTACGTTACGTACACGATAGTTAGTTTGACTGGACTGTTGTTTACAAGGATCTGTTCATGTTACGTTACGTACACGATAGTTAGTTTGAACATGAAGCGCATGTGAGCACATGAGAATACATGAGAGTCAAACTTGGTCAAACTGTTGTTTACGTACACGATAGTTACGTTACGTACACGATAGTTAGTTTGACTGGACTGTTGTTTACGTACACGATAGTTAGTTTGACTGGACTGTTGTTTACGTACACGATAGTTACGTTACGTATATGATTATTCTACAGTAACTCCATTATACGTGAATGTATAATCGACATATGCATGAGTACTCTAGGAGATTTAGTCACATAACCACTTCTATTCAATCAATATACAAGGATCTGTTCATGTTACGTTACGTACACGATAGTTAGTTTGACTGGACTGTTGTTTACGTACACGATAGTTAGTCCGAACTGGAGTCACAAAGACCTATTATAAAATTTATAGGGTTACAGAATGTTCTAGAGTAAGCAATAGATTTAAATGTGTTATCTATATACTGCTAGGCCACTTCTAGGTCAGAAAGTCAAACTTGGTCAAACTGAATCAATTGGTCAAACTAAGTCAATTGGTCAACTCTGGGTCAACCTTGATTTAATTAGTCAATATCTAAGGGTATTGGCTAAGTTGGACTATAGTGCTAGTGCTAAAAGTGGCATCAATACCATATTCCATTCCTAGATTAAACTTATCTATAACCCATACCCTTTAGTATACTATAGGATACTACCGCAAATCCCCTTATCAACTACTAACATTACACCTATATATATAAAGATATAAACTACTGCTAAATGGATGTCACGCCCCGCTCCCGAATAATCGGGTATGGGTCGATGCATGTCCGGCCTACACTGTCGTTGACAGTGGTAGTTAGCCGTCTAGTCATCAATAGCAAGAAATAATCTCATCACAGCATCTAATCTCGGAATCTATACTAACCATCACAACAGTCCAATATCCAGCAGTTATTACAGCCTTTACATGAATGACCGGGTACAAAGCTGGTAGTGAATGATAAGGCTAACACTAGGCCTGTTATATCAATACAACCAATCAAAGGACATCCTATACATCAATCTAACTACATCTCGAAAATATAGTCCCGGTCCTCAGTAGCATCAGGAGTGTGCTCCACTGCTGGGCCATCCATCTGCAATCTATAACAGTCTAGAGGATCACCTGTAAACAACAGTCCAGTCAAGATGGAACAAAGCACAATGTAACTCAATAACACTCTCCATGGAAGATCAACAGAATAATATAGCAAATAGAACTGAAAGACAGAAGCAATGTGAATATAAAGTATGCACTAGCTATGTGTACATGTACAATTGGATGTTATCAACATGTGGAGACTAATACGTAATCAGGCATATAAAATATGCTATCAGTCAATCAATAATCAAGCATGTCTGACGACAATGCTATCAGTCACGCAATAATCAGGCATGTCTGACGACAATGCTATCAGTCACGCACGAAATGGACATCAGGCATACGGAGTATGCTATCAGGCAATGTTTGTCCAATATTAGTCAATTACATGTCTTAGAACGTCCCCCACCCGACACGAGAAACAATGCAATCAATCGAGCAAGAACAGTAAAATAATGACAAGAGACAATGTGAGTGCAATGCATGCAATAAGGGTAATACTGAGTACATGTACTTGCCTTGATTCCGAGGTTTTGTCCAAGTCTTCTAGATCACCTAGAAGTAGGACATTATTATTAGAATTAACTAAATAATTCCTAATCCATTCTACAGACTATTATTATCTAATCCTAGTCATTACTATGTCCCATGGCCACCTAAATCCAGCATTTCAAACAAGCCAAGGATAGTAATCCTGACCAAAATCCTATTCCTCATATTTACTAGCTCATCTATAGGCCCACGGTCTAATGTGAACTCTACCAGGTGCTCCCAATTCGAACTCACATAGAACATTCAAGGTTTAAAAATAACCTAATTCTAACGGTCTGAATTTCAAATCTATTTCCAAACACATCCCTGTAATATAGTTGCTCTCTAACATCAAGAACTATCTCCTGACACTTGTCCTAATGATACCATACATCTGTGCCTAGAAATCTCTCTCTGGACAAGTGGACACAGAGTCCCTTCTCTTCATACTTTCTGGTACTAGTAGTCGACCTTACTGATACTTCTGCACCGTGTCCCCTCTCGACACGATTACAATGCAGAATGTTCTTCCACTCATTGCTATATCTAGTGAGCACAGAAAAGAGGAAAATATACCTGATTGATAATCACCACTAACTAATACTTCCTCGCGTCCGACACAACTCTTCTGAGGCCCAAAGCTAGTAGCAGTCCCTACACAAGCATTCCATCAAACAAGAAGCGTGCAGAAATAAGAAGGAATTGTCATGAGTTTTATTTGAATTGTAATGACTCCAAAATTGGAGAAAATTTACAAGAATCAAATCAAAACTCACCAACACAATTCTTAATTCTACTTCAAGAATCCAAACAACTGGATCGATCCAAAAGACTGAAAAAATCAATCAATAACCACCCGCAGAATTCAAGTTATCATCCTAGTGATGATTGATCTGATCAATAAGGAAAACCAAGGAAATACAAGAAGGAAAAAGAAGAGGTTCAGAATGAATTTGGAGACTCACGTTCGATCTCGAGCAGAGGAATCAGCAGCTCTCCATAGATCTACGCGTGATTCTTCTGTCAGAGAAGAATAAAACTTAGAAAGGCGTCGATCGAGCAAAGAGTACATGAAGAATCGATTGCAGAAAGGAATTTCTTACCAATGTCGTTACTGACCGACGAAGAAGAATCAATCACTCTGGCTCGATCTGCTGCAACAGAGCTTCGTCTCCCTAATCGCCATGGCTATCACACGAGGAGCTCGAGAGGAGGAAGAAGAACATTTTTGGGGGAAATTGGTCAGGGCTCCGTCATGCTCAAATGGTGATGAAGAAAGAGAAGGCGGAGGCTCTATTTATAGCCTCTAGAGTCGGTTATGACGGTTAGGCAGTTTTAATCGGACGGTGGACAATTGAGGGGCGGTTACGAAGCAACGGAGGAGATGGACTCGACGGTTAGAGGTTAGTTATAGATGAACGGCAAGGATGGAATGGGCGGTGGTCATCCTACGGCCGAGATTAGGAGGAAGCTTCTGGATCATCCTCCTCCGCGCGACGTTGCCGTCGTCTCCGAATTTGAATCAGTAGAGAAGAGAGAAGGAAGTATTTGAAAGGAGTGGAGGAGAATGAATTTAAATCAGCTATTAGCGGTTATGGGTAGTCGGGTTAACGGGTTGGACCCAATATACCCTCAGTTGAAGTGATGGGCTCAGTTGTCGGGCTGGCCCACAGAAATATGGAAATAGCTTGTTGGTCACAAAACAGGAAGATAGGAATATAGAAAAAATAGTTTAAATAGTTTTAAAAAATAGTTAGAAATAGAAAATAATTATTCTTTGTTAAAAGATTATTAATTAGGAATTAATCAAAGTAAAGGAAGAATATAGGAAAATATTCACTTTTATTTATGAATAAGTGGAGTTACAAATTTCTTCCCCTTGAAAAATTTCGTCCTCGAAATTCCAGGGTAGAGCGATCCATCAAGCCTCAAAGAGATAGAGGTATTTCTCCCTCATCTCATCCTCTCTCTCCCAGGTGGACTCCCCAGGAGAGTGATGCCTCCAAGCAACTCTGACTAGCTGAATAGTCTGATGCCGTAGCCTCTTCTCTCTGCGATCCAGTATCTCGACCGGCTGCTCTGAATAAATGAGAGTAGGCCCCACCTCCAGCTCTGAGTGGTCAACCATATGGCTGGGATCCGCTATGTACCTTCGAAGCTGTGAAATATAAAATACATTGTGTATTTCCTCCAAGTTAGGTGGCAAGGCTAATTTGTAAGCAACTGCTCCTACTTTGCTCAGAATCTCAAACGGTCCAATGAACCTCGGACTCAGCTTCCTACCTCTGCCAAACCTGATAACTCCCCGAGTTGGTGAGATCCGTCGGAACACAAGATCTCATGTTATAAACTCTAGGGGCCTTCAACTGCTGTCTGCCTAGTACTTTTGCCTATCCTGTGCAATCCTCAGATGATTCCGAATGTGTCTGACTTTGTCTGCAGCCTCCATAACCATCTCTGGTCCCAACAATGGTCTCTCTCCAACATCATCCCTTGACAATGGTATGCGACATCTACGATCATATAGTGCCTCGAATGGGGTCATTCCAATGCTAGCTTGATAATTGTTGTTGTAAGCAAACTCTACTAGATGTAGATGGTCCTCCCAAGATCCTCCAAAGTCCAGCGCACAAGTCCTCAATATGTCCTCCAGTGTCTGTATAGTCCTCTCTGACTGTCCGTCTGTCTGAGGATGGTGTGTCGTGTTGAACTTAAGGTTTGTACCAAAACTCCTCTGTAGGCTCTTCCAGAAATAAGAAGTGAACCTACTATCTCTATCTGAGACAATACTAACTGAAACTCCATGGATCCTCACTATCTGTCGCATATATAGTCTGCCAACTTCTCTGTAGTCAATCCTACTCTAAAAGGAATAAAATGTGCCGACTTGGTCAATCTGTCCACTATGACCTAGATGGCATCCTTCACACTCGGCGATCGGGGCAATTCCGAGACAAAGTCCATGGTGATATGTTCCCATTTCTACTCAGAAATAGGCAAAGGCTGCAACAATCCTCCCGGTCTCTGTCATTTTGCCTTTACCTGCTGACAGATTAGGCATCTGGAAACGAATCTGGCTACTTCTCGTTTCATTCCATACCACCAGACGATCTCTCTAAGGTCTTTGTACATCTTAGTGGATCCCGGATGCATAGAATACTGTAACTGATGAGCCTCCTGTATAATCTCCTCTCTCAAGCTTCCTTTGGGCACACACAACTGAGTACCGTGCCTCAAAGTACCATCTTCTGCAATGGTAAAGTCATCTAGTAGTTCCGCTCGAACCTGCTCCCGGATACATCAAAGTCCCTCATCATGAAACTGGGTCTCCTTGACCTTCTCTATCAATCCAGACTGTATCTGCATTAGGGGTGCAACTTGGGCGGGCTAAACCCGAACCCGATCGGGTAAACCCGTTAATGGGTTGGGTTAGGGTTGAAGATATTCGGGTTCGGGCTTGGGCTCGGGTTAAAATATTTAAACCCGATCAAAAATTGGGTTGGACTTGGGTTCATGTGTTAGGTAACCCGAAACCCGACATACATATAATTTATATATATATTGTTTCATACTACTTAAATAAAAAGTTTAAACTATAATTTTTTTCACCCGAACTCTTCAATTTCTTGTCCTAAATCTCATTTCAGTTTTATTTTGTAATAATTGAGGCTTGATTGCTATTTGATTATACATTTAATATTACTTTTGTTTAAAATTATTTCAAATATCATATTAGAGTCCGATAAACCCGATGGACCCGACCCAACCCGAGCCCAACCCGATCCCCCGGGCTTGGCCTTGGGCTTCATATGTTGAACCCGAAGTCGGGTCGGGCTTGGGCTTGGGCTAGGCTTATGATCTATCGGGTTGGGTTCGGGTTGACCTCAAATCCGACCCAACCCGCCCGAGTTGCACCCCTAATCTGCATGCTCATGAGCTGTCCTTCAATCCCTGGTATAACAATCTCTATCCCCAAGCTCTCCAAGTTCTCAAAAAGATGTCTGTCCATAGTCAGAATCATAGCCACCGGATATCTGCTAAGTGCGTCTGCTACGACATTAGCCTTTCCTGGGTGATACTGAAGGTCAATGTCGAAGTCCTTCATCAGTTCGAGCCATCTCCTCTGTCTCATGTTCAACTCCTTCTATATGAAGACATACTTCAGACTTTTGTGGTCTGTGAATATCTCCACTCTCTCTCCATAAAGATAATGCTTCTACAATTTCAGGGCAAAGATGACCGCTGCAAGTTCCAGGTCATGGATAGGATAGTTCTTCTTATGAGGTCTCAGCTGCCTTGATGCATAAGCTATTACCCGCTTGTTCTGTTCCAAGACACATCCCAAGCCTTTCCATGAAGCATCACTATATATGGTAAATTCTCCTGATGCTAAGATCGGAGCCGAAGTCAATCTACTTTTTAATTCTTCAAATGCTGCTTGACATGCATCTGTCCAGACAAACTCCTCATCCTTCCTGGTAAGCCTAGTCATGGGTTCTACTATCTTGGCAAAGTCCTGTACGAACTTCCTGTAGTACCCTGCTAGGCCTAGAAAACTCCTGATCTCTGCAACTGTGCTAGGCGTAGTCCATGCCTTTACTGCTTCTATCTTCTTGGGGTCCACTGTGATGCTCTCTCCTGTCACTACATGTCCCAGGAACTCAACTTTGTCCAGGAAAAACTCGTATTTTGAAAGCTTCCCGTACAATTTTTTTTCTCAAAGTCTCCAACACTATCCTCAAATATTCCTCGTGCTCTTCCGGAGTCTTTGAATAGATCAGTATATCATCAATGAACACCACCACAAATTTGTCCAAATACTGGTGGAAGACCTTATTCATCAGATTCATAAACACTACAGGGGCATTCGTGAGACCAAATGGCATGACCAGAAACTCGTACTGCCCATATCGAGTGTTGAATGCTGTCTTTGGAATATCCTGCTCACGAACCTTCACCTGGTGGTACTCGGACCGAAGGTCTATCTTAGAGAAGACCTTAGCTCCACTCAGTTGATCAAACAACTCGTCGATCCGGGGTAAAGGATATCTGTTCTTGATAGTAATGTTGTTGAGAGCTCTGTAGTTGATACACATCCTGTCCTATCCTTCTTGGGCATAAACAGTACCGGTGCTCCCTAAGGTGAAGCACTCGATCGAATGAAGCCCTTTCCTTCTAACTCAACAATCTGCGCCTTCATTTTCTTTGCTTTCTTGGGATTGACCTTGTAACAGTGCTGGGAGCATGGCTCTAAACCTGGAACTAAGTCAATCCCAAACTCAATGTCTCTGTCTGGCGGCAGTCCCGGTAGATCCTCGAGGAATACATCTAGAAACTCTGCTATGAGTGGGTGTGGTGGTGACTTTGCTGCCATGATTGCTCTAAAGCTGACTCCATCTGGCCTCTCTATAATGTTCCTGACTACTTCAAACGGTGTCTCTCCTGGTGGTCAGAATATGACTCTCCCCTGGTGGCAGTCTATAACTGTATAGTGCTAGCTCAACCAGTCCATCCCAAGGATCACATCAAATCCTGGGAGTGGCATTACGAGGAACTGGGTCTTGAATTCTCTTCCTGCTATGCTAATGGGGCAATCACAAATATCTCGAACTGGTAATATACCTCTACTGGTAAGTATCCTACAACTCCTCCTAGAATATACAGGTATAATGTGGTGTCGATGCATGAACTCTAAGGAAATGAAACTGTGGGATGCTCCTGAGTCAAATAATGCAGTGGCGGGAAAGGAATACAAGGATATACTACCTGTGATGACATCTGCCATTGGCTCTGCCTCCTCTGTAGCCATAGCGAAAGCCCTCCCCTGAGTCGGTTGTCCTCCTCTGTGCTGATGCTGGGCGAATCTCTGCTACTGAGTCGGCAAGGGTGGTCCTCTCGGTGGAAGTCCAAAAGGTCCAGCTGCAGTACCCTTCTGAGGTGGTCCTGCTGGTGTACGAGCGAGGGCGCACTCTCTAGCCTGATGATCAGCTGCCCCACAGATAAGGCACTATCCCAGCCTCTTCCTATACATCGGCCAAGTATGGCCCATATTCTGACAATATCCACAAGGTTGCTGAACTGGTCGTTGCTGCTGCTGCTGCGGGGCCCTCTGAGGAGGCTGGGATGTGAAGGTCTTCGTCTGTTGGGTATTGGGATGTTTGGGTGGTCCCGAGTGGCTACCTCCTCCACTAATGTCACGGTCTCTCTTGGGTCGGAGACTCAGATCAATCTCTAACCTCTGAGCAACGACGACCATCCCAGCATAGGTAGTCGCTCCGTTAGCCGTAACTAAATACCAAAGCTCATGGCTCAAACCCTGTCTGAATCTCGTAGCTCTCATGACTGGATCTCTGGCTCTATCCTCTGCAAACCGACTAAGTCGTCCGAACTCTGCCGCGTACTCATCAACCGAGCGAGTCCCCTGCTCAAGAGTCTGAAACTGGCGCTCCAAAGCCTCTCTCGCCACAGCCGAAAAAACTTTTCTTTGAAGATTTCCACAAACTGCTCCCAAGTCAATCCAGGTACTGCGAGCTGAGGCTCGCTCCTAAACCAGGTACGTGCTAGATCATGCATCTGCACGTCGGCTGCCTCTACCTTAAGGTCCTCTGGAAGCCTAGTTAGTCTCATTACCCTCTCCATATCCTCTAGCCACTCATCGGTGTAGAGTATACCCTCGGTCCCAAGGAACTCTCTAGGTACCATCCTTTTGAAATCCAGGATGGAACCTTCTCTATTGTGGCGAGTATAAGTAGTATGGGTATAAGTGGGTGAGGCATGAGTATGGATGGGAGGCGGAATGAAAGAGATAGGGTCGGGTTGGGTGAAAGTGGTGGTAGTAGGTTGTACCGGAGCCTGGGTGGGTGGTGGAGGTGGAATATGTGATGGATGTGGAGCGTTTGGTGGAGGTGGGATGTATGATGGGGTCGGTATGGTAGTCGATAGAGGTAGAATATGAGATGTAGGTGGAGCAGTAGTAGTAGTCTGGGGAAGTGGGGGTGGCGGTGGTAGTAATGGGCTAACTAATCTCTCAATGCCTTCCCGCAAAATAGTGGTCTGCTCCCTCTGAGCGTCCAATAGACTCTGAGTCTGGGCTCTCTGGGCCTCCAGTAGCCCATGGACTAGCTCATGCATCTGGGTGCCCCCCCATAGAACTGATGGAGTGTCGTGAAGAAGCCCTCGTGACAGGTGGCACGTGGGTATCGGTGTGTTCAGGGTCTACCATAGGCGGGATAGACGATCCTCTCCCGGAAGGGGCTACACTCGGAGTGCGGGCCCGCGGCTGAGGTTCCTTTCTCTCTTTGGCCATTTTCTGAAATGGAAGGAGAAGAAACATCAGTGACTCGTGGGTGTACAGTATGTGTTAGCAATACATATAAAGACAAAGATAGAAAATAACAGGTATCATAACGGTCCTATGCTGTGATGAGTTTTCTAAGGACTTGTATGGGCCACCACAATGGAACTGAAATATATGGATACATTGGGACTGAACCCACATTATATAGACTGAACATGGATTATTTATCACTGATACCAAGTGAGGCTCAAACAAGTAGAATATGACTGAACTAAATGGGAGTATCCTAGGACTAATGTCAAAAAGGATGACTGAAACAAGATGGCTGTAGGGACTGAATGCTAAGTAGGACAGAACTATAGTATCTACTAGGACTGAAATATACTCAAAACCCAGGTGGACTGAACCTTAATTAAGGCTAAACTAAAGAAATGGGACATACACTCTAAGAGTGGACTGAACCAAGTATTAAACCTATAAAGAACTAAACTAAGGGTAAATAGAAACTGGATACAAAGGATTGACTGAGTACCACAATATGGCATGCACTCATATGAGTCTCAAGCCATTACTTGGAGTGAACAAATAGAGAACTGAAACCTAACTCTAATATGGACTGGACAATATGTCTTCCTACCTGTTATAAGGACCGACCTTTGCAATTGCAGGTCAGAACTTAAGATGTAGACAGTGCAATGGGGATGGGAACACAGAAAGGAAATCTGGACTGAACTCTAGATATGAGTTGAATAGAATTGGATGGTGACTGAACACTTAGGGGACGTTTGGTACGCGGTATTTTTTTTTATTCCCGGAAAAATTTAAGATGTAAATCTATTACCACGTTTGTTTGGCTTATAAAAAATTTATTCTCGGGAATTATAAATACCCGGGTAAATAGTTTACCCACAAAACATGGAAATTCTATCCCTTGAGAATATGTGGGTATTTTTTTTTGCCCGGGCAAAAAAAAAATTGTCTAAATTTTTTTCTTCTTTTTTGATCAATTTTGATTAGTTTTGAACATTTTTTCTTTTTGTCGTTTTTATCGTTTTTTGTCATTTTTTGTTGTTTTTACCAATTTTTTGTCGTTTTAAGCGATTTTTTTGTCGTTTTTACCCATTTTTGTCTTTTATTGTCACTTTTTGATTATTTTTTTTATCGTTTTTACCCAATTTTTGTCCTTTTTGTCGCTTTTTTGTCAATTTTTGTCGCTTTTTTGTCAATTTTTGTCGCTTTTTTGTCAATTTTTGTCGTTTTAAGTAATTTTTTTTGTTTTTACCGATTTTTAGTCGTTTTTTGTCGTTTTTGTCGCTTTTTGGTCATTTTTACTGATTTTATGGCGTCTTTTGTTATTTTTGTCGCTTTTATCGATTTTTTGTCGTTTTTGTTGTTTTTTGGATATTTTTTTGTCCTTTTTGTCGTTTTTATCGATTATTTTTCATTTTTGTCGCTTTTTGGTTATTTTTTGTCGTTTTAACCAATTTTTTTGTTGTTTTAACCGATTTTTTTGTCGTTTTTAACTATTTTTTGTCATTTTAACCGATTTTTTTTTGTTTTTTTGTCGCATTTTGGTTTTTTTGTCGTTTTTACCGATTTTATGTCGTTTTTGTCGTGTTTTGGTTATTTTTTTTGTTTTATCCTTTTTTTGTCGTTTATACATTTTTTGTCGCTTTTTGGTCATTTTTGTCGTTTTAACCGATTTTTTGTCGTTTTTCATCGTTTTTGTCGTTTTTTGTTATTTTGTCGTTTTTACCAATTTTTTTTCGTTTTTACCGATTTTTTGTCGTTTTTACCCTTTTTTTATATTTGTTCATTTTTTTCGTTATTATTATTTTTTATTTTTTTCTCGGGAATATTTATAGTGTCACCAAACATGGGAATGTAATTTTCCAGGGAATTTAATTCCCTAGAATTTGATTCCCGGAAATATAGAATTCCCAGCTATATAGTATTCCTTATACCAAACGCCCCCTTAATGTCAGTGACTGATACTCAAAGTAAACAGTCGACTGAACACTGGAACTGGACTAAACAAACGGGATTACCCAAATGTATACAAGACTGAACTATTACAAAATGGGACTGGGCTTTGAGTTCAAGACTGAACTGCAAGCACTGTGGGTTGATACTCAAAGTGATGCAGTTCAAGGACTGAGGAAAATAGATAAAGTAGGGGACTGAGATTAATATTTGAGAAGAGAGAGACTGATACATGTGTGATGGACAGCCATCATGTGGAGGTGACTGAACAAATATTGCAGGACAGATCCAAGCACTGGACTGGGACATTAGGACATGGTGTGGGCTAGTTTCAAGTTAAGGGACTGAACAAAATACATCTTCCTACATCATATGGACTGTTCAATAGGTAACTGAACCTATAATGAAATATCTGGACAAATGAAGTGACTGATCACTCAAAGGAGGGACTGATCATCGAAGGAAATGGACTGACCACTGAGATGAACTACACTCGAGCTCCTCCATATCATTAAACTGATACAAGAGACTCAAGGACTGAACATCCGTTCAAAAGAGACTGAACTAATGAAGGTATGGCTAAGTGGACTGATACTAATATATTCCCATACTCGAGCCTATTCTCATGACTGAACTAAAAAGGTACAGTGGTCTGAACTTAATAGTGAAAGAGGGGACTGATATCTAATGCTAATGGGTGAGCTCTTAGATGTGGACTACAACATTAAGAGGATGTGACTGAAATAGTTAAAGGATGGGGACTGATATGCTAAGTATCAGTGGACTGATACTCATATATATAGGACTGAAACTTGAGTTAATGCAGTGACTAAACAAAGCAGTTTATAAAGTTGGACTGAATGTTCTATTCGAAGGGACTGATCTCAAGTTGAATGTGGACAATACATTATAATGTGGGCTGGACTATGAAGTATGCATGATAGAATAGTATGATACAGGACAGTGTTAATTTGGGACAGCACAAACTGAATAATGGACTGAAATCTGAACGAGATGGACTGCACAATCTATGAACTGATACCTTATGGAAGGAATCAACAATAGGACTGAAACTTGAAGTTAAACATGGACTGAACATATAGATGGACTACAATATCAAAACAGTGTGACAGTACACTATATACCAAAACCCCCAAATCCATTTAACACACCAAAACCAATCCTAAACATTAGATAAACTCACCAATAATTAACCTATAGTGATGCACATATAAAACAAGAATCAAAACTGAGATTTAGAGCATTGGTGCTCTTTAGGTCATTTTGTCAAAAACTTGGCGTGCGTATCCGATACACTCGTGATACGCACTCCAAATGGATCCAAACTTGACCCAAAGCCCACACATATTCTAAATTATTAGTATGATCTAATTAATCAATTTTACAAACCCTAGAATCCTATTCTCAGATTTTCCCCAAATCAAATCAAAATGTAAAGGAGAAATCCTTCAAATAGCAAGATGAGAGCCTAAACTCCTCTCTAATGGCACCATAATACAATGGGGGTCCTAAATAAATGCATCTATACTAATTAAATGAAAACTAAAGGTTTAGAGAGCTCATACCAATTGGAAGATAGATTTCCAATGCAAAATCTCTAGATCTAGATCTCCTCCAAGCTCCAAGTGTCCAAATGCTCCCAAGCTAGCCAATAGAACCTTCTCCTCTCCAAGGAAAAGAGAATGAAATTGATTTGGGAGAATTTGGACACAATTTGAGAGTAGGAGAAAATTTGGGGAAGAACTCCTACATTAGGATTAGGTTTAGAATGGAAAGAGGGAAAAGGAGTGGTGCTATTAATAGGCAAGAGGGTGCTATTAATAGGCAAGAGGGATGGGGTGGCCGGCCATGTAGGTTTAGATTTGGGTTTTGGGTTAAGGGAAAAATCATAGAAAGCCCCTCAACCTTGTCATGACAAGTTTTTAAAGAAAGTCTTTTCTTCTAAAAGGGTGTTTTAGCCTACAGTGTGTAAAGGAGAAATCCTATCTACTCAGCCTAAAGTGCACAGCTTACAAAAGTGTGTAGCCTACAAGTGCGCAGTCCACAAAAGCGCATCACTCTTCTTCGTCAGAGCGAATCACTTCTTCATCAGAACAAATCACTTCCTGGTCAACGAGCGAGTGTCCTCTTCATCAGCCAACCTGTCGCTCTTCCAGCAAAACGAAGGATCGACAATCAACCCAAACCAGCCGACGTCTTGATGTTTCGAAGCAGAATACAGCCAAAATGTTGTTCAGGTTCGAAACCATCATGCCAAATGCTCAAGTATGTCTCGAAACTCTGAAGTTGTCTTGTACCAACGCTACGACTTCTTTGAACAAAGAGATCTACAACCAACAGATAGCTTATGTGAGGCCTACGGCCGTCTGAAGCTAAGTCAGAATCGAACATGATAGAGGAGTACCAAGAAGCAATAAACAATTGCTTCCTCAAAAGCTCTCCTTTATAGGCTGTGTGTGGTCCAACCCGCATGCCATATGGCAGCAAGTCAAAGACTCTGAGTTAATTGGATGAACCTAGAATTCATCACAATGAATCTCATTTATTGAAGCCTCTAACTAAGTTACCACTTTTCGATCCCCTCAATGTGGCAGCAGTTAAGGAGGCATTGACTCAACGCCTCAAATACACATTGACTCAACACCCCAAAAATGTAGAGACTTGTCGTCCCAAAAGCACAGCACCTTGGTGACCCAGAAGCATAGCTTAGAACGATGCACATATACTGTGTTGTCGCTTCAACATTAATGGCACACCAAACGAAATGTCAAAAGACAGCTGTTGACAGCTATCGAATTGTTAGTTGTCAGATAGCAGTCAAAGACATGTCACACAACGCGACTTCCAGAAGCGCAGCCTCAGAGACGCCCAAAAGCGCAACCTTGTTGATATCCAAAAGCGTAGCCCCAACAACGCATAGCTTCTTCATAACGTGGCATTTATCCATGTGGCCAGTATGGCAACCGTATCTCTCTAGATACTGTTAGATCTAGTTTGTTTGAACTGAACGAGATCTTTGAGTGATGTATACACGACATGTGGTATTGACTCAGTCATATTTATGAACGGGAGCTAACCACCCAAGATCTCAGCAACAAGTAAATCCCAACAACTACCATGTGTCAGCTCCGTAGTAGCCCAACGGTACAGTTACAACAGATTCAGCTATTTTCTCGTACGCGCAGCGCTCCTGCGCGCCAACAACCCCTGTGCACATAGTATATGTGCATGCTTATAAATAGAAGAAGTCTTCCTTCATTTAGGATCCTTTGACTGCTTCTTGATTGGCAAACCCAGATCACCACTCACAGGCATTCAGAGAGTCAGAGCAAGTTCTTCTCGTCGTCAGATCGTCAACGGAGTAAAGGAGCCACTGCAGTGCTCGATCTTCCTCGTCACACTTTTCCAGAAGAAAAACTGTACTTAGATTTCCTGTTGAGGAATCTCTTGTACTTCTATTGTTTGAAATATAAAAAGTTCGTATAACTTTTCGTTCATGACAAACAAAATGGCGACTCTGCTGGAGACTTCCTTCTCCTCCGACGAGAAGGTAGTGACGCAATCTGACAACAACCTGCTAGGATCTTCTCAAAAGATGCTGGTCGTGCGCTTCGATCAGTAAACTTTTGAAGATCTCCTCTCTGAAGGCAACTTAAGTCCTTCGAAGCGGCTAGTAAAGCCGAAGAAGACTCGATGCACCTGGGTGCCCAAGGCTGTTGCACCGAACGACAAGACTGAAGGGGATGCGCTCCAGGTTCCTCTGAAATCAGGTGTACTCAACATGCCTTCATCTACTACTGTCATGATTTCTCAGGCAACCCAAGTTGCTGGAAAGCGCAGCGAAGGTTGCCACTCTTGGGCTACGTGCCGGATGAAGGCGCAGCCGAAGAAGAAAGGCACAACACCCCACCCGCGCACGAGGATGGCTGTACAGGAAGGAACTTCTGTCTTCGACAGGCTTGCTTACCCTCTGGTTAGGGCCATGTTGGACTCTGAGTACTATGTATCTTCTAGGGATAGTACAAAGAAATCCAAGGCAGCACATGCCTTGCGCGACCAACGTGCTACGCCAAAAGTTAGCCGAAAGCGTGTGCTGTAACGCCCCAGTCCCAAAATACGTAGGACTTGGAACGTAGACATGCCAGCTATATTCATACGAAGTACACTCCAATATATGAAAACCTTGTATGAATACATAAGCTGTAAAGTACAGTAGAACCATAACTAATCTCATCCACACAAATAAATGAATAAAAGATATCATATAATCGACTATGAATTGTCTTGATACAGTATGTTGGGCGGAGACAAATCTACTACCAACAAATAAGGAAAAAATATACATGGAAAATAAATGATTTTGGCGAGCGAAGCAAAGACGATCCAAGTGCAATCATCCTCAAAAAAATAGCGATAATCACGGCTAGAGCTAGAACACCTGCGAAAGACAATAGCACACACCTGGGGAGATAACCAGGTCTTCAGAAGGACGTAACAAAACACATAATATCATGCCATATAAAGTGAATAAATATTGTTCAAATAAATAAGTTAATTGAATTATAACATGGTCCAATACACACCTACTGAACGAGCGTACCATCCCCCCAACCAAACAAGGACAGGAGATGGTAAACTAATTCACGGTGACGTATCTTTCCATGCTATGAACCCAATATGGTATTCGGACCCCAACAAGGTTCAATACCTTCTCATCGAAGTAGTAAGTCACACCTACAACCAAACAAGGACAAGATGTGATGAACTAATCCACGACAAGTTATTGTTCCAAGCCACGGTCAGATACAAGTACCTAAACCAAAAGTACTCGTACCTAACGGATAAGATAGCCTAACCGTTCTAAGTGAAATGTAGTTAAGAACAATCCTTCCTACGCATGGGCCCTGGTTAAATAGGATCGGCATAGTCCCCTCTTGGGCACCAGAGGCCCGATCAGTAAGAGCATAACGTTCCGCAGAACGTCAGTGGCCGTCAGTTATCATGGATAAGCTGACCCGCGTCTCCGGCGGAGCTCACGGGTTACAAAAGGAAAAGTGCATCGAAGCCCATACGCTAAGGAATTGTCCTCCCCGCCCAAGGTCTATTATGTTGTATCCACAACAGTAACCTCTATAACCGCTAAGTCAAACTAAGCATGCAACCTCTATTAGCGGTTATTCCTATCGCACGGCTTGTACGTACTGGTGGCCAGCCAATCACGTACGTCCGTGTTCTACATGCGACACACAACTTCGTGGTACAACGTGTTAAGGCCAATGAATGCAACACATAAGGTGGTCCCTTAAATCTAGGTTTAATGTGTAAGAAAAATAATACATAGCATGAATATAAATGAACAGTAAGTTCTAACAGGTTATGCCATGTATCACAGTTTATTTTGCATAAAGAAAATAATGAACAATGCATGAAATATGAGCTAAAATAAGTAAACAGCAAATGGCAAGGTGTCTTGCCTGGTAGTACGCCTGGTGTGCTGCGATAATCACGGTGGCATAAACTACGACTTCGGTGCAACAACTATACAAGGTGACCTCAGGTGGTGACACGGACAGTTCCATTGGGTCCAGAAGGGTCAAATTAGTTAGGTTCGACATAAGGTACGTACAGATTTGGCAAGGGATTGAGAATATGACTAATCGCAGAAGAGAAAGAAAATCGAAGGAATTTGATAATAAAAATATATACGTTTTTAGAAAACTAATTATAATACTCGAAAATATTTTCTTATTAGCTAAAATAGTTTTTAGATATATATAATTGAAAAAAATAAAACTGTTTTAAGGCAAAACTCTAAGTTTGTAAAGATACGACTCTAGATAGAAAAATATATATATTTTAGATAACTACCTTGAAAAATCTAGAAAAGAAAATCATTTTAGGCCACATTATAAATTTAAAGTCGAAAACTATTTCTTAATCAAATAGAAAATCTGCAACAAAAATATTTTATGAGTCAAAATATTTATAGATAAATATCTCGAAAATCTAGAAATCTGTTTAGGGCTAAGAACCTAATTTGAAATTATTTGTAGAGTTAAGTAACTACTATATTTTTGTTACAGAATATATATATATATATATATAATAAAACAAAATTACTAAGGTAATAATAATAATGATAATAATAAAAAAATAAAAATAAAAATACTCATATGGTAGTAATTTTTAAGAGACATGAAACAAGAACAAAAAATAATATAATCACAAAAATTATTATTATTATTAATAATAATACCTAAAAATCCATTTGTTAAGCACTAAAATCCTAATCATAATTTCAAAAGAATAAATAAATAAATAAACAAAAGCTAACCATTAAAACACTCAACCGAAGTGAGAGAAAGCAATCGGTGGGGAAAAGGAAATCGAGAGAGAGGAGGCCGGGCTCGTCGGCGGGCGTTAGGCGGGTGACGGCGGCGGACCGGGGCGGAGACCAACGCGACGGCGGGATGAGAGCGAGGAGAAAGAGCGGGGGTCGGCGTGACGGAGGGGCGACCGGATCGGGAAGTCGGAGAGAAAGGAAGGGGCAACCGGCGGCTAGGGTATCGACAAGAGGGGGCAGCCGCGTGCGGAGGATTCCAGGCGGTGCAGTGGGTGGCAGCGGGTGGCGCGGAGGCTGGACGCGGTGGTGGAAGAAGGGAACTCGGCCGGGGAACGATCGGGGTGGCGCACGCGGGCGGCTGATCCGGCCGACGAACGCGGGTGGCTAGGGCACGCCGCGGCGGAGGAGACGGAGGGGGTTACCGGACTCACTGGACGACGGAGCGCTCCGGCTGTTCCGGTGGAACGACGGAGGACCTGGGGCGGCTCACCGGCGGTCGTGGCTGAGCTGGTGGAGAACGTTTGCCGCGGGTCGGTGGAGACGATCTCGAGACGAGGGCCGAGGAAGGGTCTCGACGGGGCTCACGGAGGGGCTCAGATCTGTGCTCGACGCGGCGGTTAGGTACGGGATTTTATTTTCCCAATTTTTTCTCTTTGGTGTGGTATTTTTGGTGATGGGTTTTCGATGGGTCGTCGACGATGGTGTCGGCGGATGGGTTATGGGTGCTGCAGATTTTAGTGGTGGTGAGGGTGATGGTAGTTCGACAAGGCGAAGTACGGAGTGGTCGGGTCGTGGAGAAGCGGAAAACAGCCGGGGCTATGCGGCTCGAGTGACCGGGAATGCAGCGACAATGACACCTCGGGATGCTGGCCTGGGTGGTGTGGCCGATACCCGTGGGTGGTGTGGATGTTGGCGGTGGTCTGGAGGTGGTGCTGTGATGGTCGAGGGGCTCGGGGAGTCGGGGTGTCGTGGTGCGGCGGTAGGTGCCAGAGGTGAGGGTTGGTTGTGGCGGAGGTTCGGCAAGGCGAGCAGTAGGGGCCGACGGGTCGGGGTAGCGGTTAGGATTTGGGGTTTGAGTTTGGATGAGTCGTGTCGGGTGTGTCCGTCACGACGGAGACGGAGGTTCGGATCTGTCGGACCCGGGGTGGAGAAATATATTTGTACAATGAAACACATAGTGGATGGGACACGGACACGGTCATGGACACGATGCACTCACTTTTGTGGTAGAAAATTTGTGGAGTAATTATGGCTTGTGGAATTTATGGAGGAGTACCTGCCTATTTATAGGATGTGGGAATTCCCATTAAGATAAGGATTAGGAAAAGATTTAATCCCCAAAAATAGATAATTCGTAATTTAATTTAAAACCAATCAAATCTAAATCCAAATACAAATCCAATTTAAATTTAATTAAATTTTTAGTTTAAAATCAAATGGGATAAATCAAATTTCAAATATTTAACTATTTAAATAAATCCATAAATTCAAATCAAGATTTAAAATGGCCACAAAATTTTTAAATATATTTTCCAAAATACCAATAATAATAATTTTGAAAATAATAAATATTTTTAAATATCTTTTTGAATACTAAAATATTAATATTAATAAATTTCGAAAATGGAATTATATATAAATTTAAATTAATGTATCTCATATGCAAGGAATATTTGCATAACATAAACTTTAATTAAAATACAAATAATTATTATATATATTATTTGAACTATATAAAAAAATAAAGAAAAAATATTTTTCTAAAATATATACGCTCGCACATATTCGCACTCGTCGAGCAATTACGAAAAACAAAATTTTGCACACGACGTACAATACGACTACGTGACGTACAATACAAAATTTTTAAATCAGTACCAAATTTAATAATAAAAAAATAGTAAAAATTTAGGGGTTTTACATCCTACCCAACTTAAAAGAATTTCGTCATCGAAATTAAGAATTAGTAGGGGGTGAGAAGACACAAGGGGGTATCGATGGGAAATAATAAATTAATTGGCGAGACAAAGAGATGGTATTGGACATGCGGTTAGCAAGCAGTGGCTTAAAAGATAACATTTTAGAGTTAGTCATGATAACATACAAAGGAGTAATATGGTATCAAGAGAATAATAAGCGGCCTTAAAAGATATGTTTTGAAAGTAGGTTGAGGGCACGATTTAGAGAGTGATTAGGTGCACGCCTAAATTAAGCGAATGGAAGGTCATGATAGTAAATATAGGGCCGAGAAAAAGGACGAGTAGTTTAGGATGGAGGTATAGCAACATTGAGTGATAATGGTGATAGGACAGTTAGAGGAAGTTCGAGTATAACACCTTCCTCCTTCTAAAAGTAGGTGAAAGCGAAAGCAATAAGGGGTTTCGAAAGACAATATTATCGAGTACGAATACGTGGTTCAAGGACGGCCGAAATTTTTTTTTTTTCAAAGGAGTTGCCAAGGCAGTCGCGGATGGGACTCTAGAGGACAAGTTTAGCTATGTTCCCATCCACGTAGAACGATAGATAAAAGCAAACCAAAGTGCACTCGGTTGATCAGACCATTATGCACCGGTTCTGATTTGACAATATGTTAGTGGGAGCGACCCAAATAATATATGTCTCGAACAAGCTCGATAAAAGAATAAGCTTGCAAAAACTAGGCTACATTAGCATCATTAGTTTAGATAGTAAAAAATATAGGCACGTGAGATTAAGATTGAAATAAAGAACCAATATGAATAGTCTAAGTGTCATAAAAATCTAAGTCTTGTTTATTCCTATACGATCAGTCTACGGTTTATTGACCAAGGCTTGGTTGACCTAATGGGTTAAATTTCTCTAGTCCCTATAGTCTAGATAATCCTATTTGTATTCTCTTTAATGGTCAAGGGTGTGTCAGTCGTGGGGTATTCTACCCAACTTAAAAATTTAAGCTAAGGGTGTTTGGGACATCTAGCTAGTAGGGTCAATCTCTAGCAAGCACGAAGGGAAGATAAGAATAATGATAGAAGGAATCAAGCAAGATGCAATCGATGAGTCGATCGAATATGGAATCGAGGAAAGAGGTCAAGCATGTGGATGAGATCCTAGACTTCTAATCCTATTCGCAGGCTTGCTTGGTACGGTAAAGTAACCAAACAATTTATCTTGACCTGCGTGGGCCACCACAAAAATATGTAACGCCCCAGTCCTAAAATACGTAGGACTAGGAACGTAGACATGCCAGCTGTATTCATACGAAGTACACTCCAATATATGAAAATCTCATATGAATACATAAGCTGTAAAATGCAGTAGAACCATAACTAATCTCATCCACATAAATAAATGAATAAAAGATATCATATAATCGACTATGAATTGTCTTGATACAGTATGTTGGGCGGAGACAAATCCACTACCAACAAATAAGGAAAAAATATACATGGAAAAGAAATGATTTTGGCGAGCGAAGCGAAGACGATCCAAGTACAATCATCCTCGAAAAAATAGCGATAATCACGGCTAGAGCTAGAACACCTGCGAAAGACAATAGCACACACTTGGGGAGATAACCAGGTCCTCAGAGGGACGTAACAAGACACATAATATCATGCCATATAAACTGAATAAATATTGCTCAAATAAATAAGTTAATTGAATTATAACATGGTCCAATACACACCTATTGAACGCGCGTACCATCCCCCCAACCAAACAAGGACAGGAGATGGTAAACTAATTTACGGTGACGTATCTTTCCATTCTATGAACTCAATATGATATCCGGACCCCAACAAGGTTCAATACCTTCTCATCGAAGTAGTAAGTCACACCTACAACCAAACAAGGACAAGATGTGACGAACTAATCCGCGACAAGTTATTGTTCTAAGCCACGGTCAGATACAAGTACCCAAACCAAAAGTACTCGTACCTAACGGATAAGGTAGCCTAACCGTTCTAAGTGAAATGTAGTTAAGAACAATCCTTCCTACGTATGGGCCCTGGCTAAATAGGATCGGCATAGTCCCCTCTTGGGTACCAGAGGCCCCATCAGTAAGAGCATAACGTTCCGTAGAACGTCAGTGGCCGTCAGTAATCATGGGTAAGCTGACCCGCATCTCCGGCGGAGCTCACGGGTTACAAAAGGGAAAGTGCATCGAAGCCCATACGCTAAGGAATTGTCCTCCCCGCCCAATGCCTACTATGTTGTATCCATAACAGTAACCTCTATAACCGCTAAGTCAAACTAAGCATGTAACCTCTATTAGCGGTTATTCCTATCGTACGGCTTGTACGTATTGGTGGCCAGCCAATCACGTACGTCCGTGTTCTACATGCGACACACAACTTCGTGGTACAACGTGTCAAGGCCAATGAATGTAACACACAAGGTGGTCCCTTAAATCTAGGTTTAATGTGTAAGAAAAATAATACATAGCAAGAATATAAATGAACAGTAAGTTCTAACAGGTTATGCCATGTATCACAGTTTATTTTGCATAAAGAAAATAATAAACAATGTATGAAATATGAGCTAAAATAAGTAAACAGCAAATGGCAAGGTGTCTTGCCTGGTAGTACGCCTGGTGTGCTGCGATAATCACGGTGGCACGAATTGCGACTTCGGTGCAACAACTATACAAGATGGCCTCGGGTGATGACACGGACAGTTCCATTGGGTCCAGAAGGGTCAAATTAGTTAGATTCGACATAAGGTACGTACAGATTTGGCAAGGGATTGAGAATATGACTAATCGCAGAAGAGAAAGAAAATCGAAGGAATTTGATAATAAAAATATATACGTTTAATTATAATACTCGAAAATATTAAGGCGAAACTCTAAGTTTGTAAAGATACGACTCTAGATAGAAATATATATATATTTTAGATAACTACCTTGAAAAATCTAGAAAAGAAAATCATTTTAGGCCACATTATAAATTTAAAGTCGAAAACTATTTCTTAATCAAATAGAAAATCTGCAACAAAAATATTTTTATGAGTCAAAATATTTATAGATAAATATCTCAAAAATCTAGAAATCTGTTTAGGGCTAAGAACCTAATTTGAAATTATTTGTAGAGTTAAGTTATTACTATATTTTTGTTATAGAATATATATATAATAAAACAAAATTACTAAGGTAATAATAATAATGATAATAATAAAAAAATAAAAATAAAAATACTCATATTGGTAGTAATTTTTAAGAGACAGGAAACAAGAACAAAAAATAATATAATCACAAAAATTATTATTATTATTAATAATAATACCTAAAAATCCATTTGTTAAGCACTAAAATCCTAATCATAATTTCAAAAGAATAAATAAATAAATAAACAAAAGCTAACCATTAAAACACTCAACCGAAGTGAGAGAAAGCAATCGGTGGGGAAAAGGAAATCGGAAGAGAGGAGGCCGGGCTCGTCGGCGGGCGTTAGGCGGGTGACGGCGGCGGACCGGGGCGGAGACCAACGCGACGGCGGGCTGAGAGCGAGGAGGAAGAGCGGGGGTCGGCGTGACGGAGGGGCGACCGGATCGGGAAGTCGGAGAGAAAGAATGGGGCAACCGGCGGCTAGGGCATCGACAAGAGGGGCAGCCGTGCGCGAAGGATTCTAGGCGGTGCAGCGGGTGGCAGCGGGTGGCACGGAGGCTGGGCACGGTGGTGGCGGAAGGGAACTCGGTCGGGGAACGATCGGGGAGGCGCACGCGGGCGGCTGATTCGGCCGATGGACGCGGGTGGCTAGGGCACGCCGCGACAGAGAAGACGGAGGGGGTTACCGGAATCACTGGACGACGGAGCGCTCCGGCTGTTCCGACGGAACGGCGGAGGACCTGGGGTGGCTCACCGGCGGTCGTGGCTGAGCTGGTGCAGAACGCTCGCCGCGGGTCGGTGGAGACGATCTCGAGACGAGAGCCGAGGAAGGGTCTCGACGGGGCTCAGATCTGTGCTCGACGCGGCGGTTAGGTACGTGATTTTATTTGCCTAATTTGTTTCTCTTTGGTGTGGGGTTTTTGGTGATGGGTTTTCGATGGGTCGCCGACGATGGTGTCGGCGGATGGGTTATGGGTGCTGAAGATTTTAGTGGTGGTGAGGGTGATGGTAGTTCGACAAGGCGAAGTGCGTAGTGGTCGGGTCGTGGAGAAGCGGGAAACAGCCGGGGCTATGTGGCTCGGGTGACCGGGAATGCAGCGGCAATGACGCCTCGGGATGCTGGCCTGGGTGGTGTGGCCGATACCCGTGGGTGGTGTAGATGTTGGCGGTGGTCTGGAGGTGGTGCTGTGATGGTCGAGGGGCTCGGGGAGTCGGGGTGTCGTGGTGCGACGGTAGGTGCCAGAGGTGAGGGTTGGTTGTGGCCGAGGTTCGGCAAGGCGAGCAGTAGGGGCCGACGGGTCGGGGTAGCGGTTAGGATTTGGGGTTTGAGTTTGGATGAGTCGTGTCGGGTGTGTCCGACACGACGGAGACGGAGGTTCGGATCTGTCGGACCCGGGGTGGAGAAATGTATTTGTACAATGAAACACATAGTGGATGGGACACGGACACGGTCATGGACACGATGCACTCACTTTTATGGTAAAAAATTTGTGGAATAATTATGGCTTGTGGAATTTATGGAGGAGTACTTGTCTATTTATAGGATGTGGGAATTCCCATTAAGATAAGGATTATGAAAAGATTTAAATCCCAAAAATAGATAATTCGTAATTTAATTTAAAATCAATCAAATCCAAATTCAAATACAAATCCAATTTAAATCTAATTAAATTTTTAGTTTAAAATCAAATGGGATAAATCAAATTTCAAATATTTAACTATTTAAATAAATCCATAAATTCAAATCAAGATTTAAAATGGCCATAAAATTTTCAAATATATTTTCCAAAATACCAATAATAATAATTTTGAAAATAATAAATATTTTTAAATATCTTTTTGAATACTAAAATATTAATATTAATAAATTTCGAAAATAGAATTATATATAAATTTAAATTGATGTATCTCATATGCAAGAAATTTTTGCATAACATAAACTTTAAGTAAAATACAAATAATTATTATATATATTATTTGAACTATATAAAAAATAAAGAAAAAATATTTTTCTAAAATATGTACGCTCGTACATATTCGCACTCGTCGAGCAATTACGAAAAACGAAATTTTGCACACGACGTACAATACGACTACGTGACGTACAATACAAAATTTTTAAATCAGTACCAAATTTAATAATAAAAAAATAGTAGAAATTTAGGGGTTTTACATGTGCTAACAATAATACGCGCAGCTGACAACAAGCTGTACAGAACTGGTTCGAGTGTTTCGACGCCCCGACCAACACAGTTTTCAAAGTCCCCTTGTCATTTGGGTGCTCACGCGCATGGACCAAGCCAGGGGCAAACATCGTGATGACAGACTCATGTGAGCAGTATTCCTGCGAACGTGAAGTGGGTCTGTATCACAAGCAATCCTCTTCTCATGACCTAAGCATATCTCATGCGCAGGAATTGAGTCGAGGAGTGCATTCTTCACATCTTCACTCATGCGTACAGGGTGCCTGCATACGTGAAATGAGTGTAGATGTGAATACCTCTCCCTGTGACTTACGTGATGTGATTTCTCACAAACGTAAGGAAGGGGAGGTCTCTATGACGCATAATGTGTCCACCTCAGGGCACACTTGTGCTAACATAACCATCAACTGCTACTGTAGCCAAACAGTAGCTTCTCTACTAAGAAGGCAGTCGATTTTTCAACGACTGCGATCAGCGGTACCTATTCAACAATGACTCAGCAAAAGGGTGCCGATCGAAGATGATGACGAACTCCTAGTCGCCTCTTACAGTGCTGTACGGGGATACCTTTCCACAAGAAGACCTTCAAGAATCCTTCCATTTCGGCCAGCACATCCAAGTCAAAAGGTCGACCTGGGGGTAGCAAGCTATCGGTGCCCAGCACGGGTGTGTTTCAACGCACTCGCCTAAAACTAAGTCCTCGTCGCAGGGGACTGTCGATCCGACGATAGCACAAGTTGGGGGTAGCCAACTCCCTACAATCCATGACAACCCTTCGTTCCAACCGGATGAAGGTGTGTACGGGACTGACACAGACGCCTCTGGGGGTGCAAGTTATCAACATGCTGGGGGTAGCAACTACTTCGAATCAGAAGATGACCTCAACTTGCCCGTCTTTCCTCAAGATGGTGAAACACAAGCTTCTAAACCAGAAAACGAAAGGTCAACCGTACCTTCTACTTCCCACCATCTGATGTCGGTATATATGATGGAGGGCAATAATACGGGGAGCAACGAAGGTGCGAATCACTTATATCATATAGAGGCTCTCGAGACCCGCCTCACCATACTGACTGAAACCATGCAAGCCTTGACTTCTGTGGTTATGGAGATCAAGGACAAGTTGACACCCAATGCTCCTGCTCCAGCAAATCAAGATCCAAGAATAAATGGGGAGTCCAATGCACCTCCTCATGCGCCACCTCCTGTTGTGAACCAAGTACTGCCACGGTCATCTGGCCCACCGGTATCCAGCCCGCCAATGTCAGACGACCTACAACAGGCTCTCGAAGAGTTGTACGTGCACTTTGACGCCAAGAACAAGCAAGAATCACTTCAAGAGCTGGGGATTCGGCAACTATATTCCCTTGAGTGTGACAACGTGGTATATCCTCCTAAGTACAAACCGCAGACTCTTATACCATTCAATTGAAAAGAGTCACCCCGTCGATATCTGAGGTATTTCGCCTTTGTGATGGGGCATCTACCAAAGGACGAACGCCTTGTTCACGAATCTATTCGTTGGGGCATTGTAGGGGGTAGCATATGAGTGGTTTTGCAGTCTCTTCGACAACTACATCTCGGCTTTTGACGATCTGAAGCATCTTTTTCTCTCTCAATTCTATGAAGGTGGAATGGATATGACGATGTCCTCTCTCATGAATATTGTCCAGAAAGAAAAGGAGCCTGCGTGCGCTTACATCGAGTGCTTCCGCCAAGTGGCCCTGAGGCTTCCGCCTGGGGTGTCCGAGCCTGCTTATGGATTCATGCCACAAGAATATGCTTCCTGCAATCAAGCTCTGGTACAGTACTTTATGCATAGAATGGACACCTTTTATTGCCGGTGCGAATAGTGTCGAAAGAAAAGCCCGGGACGCACATTTGCTGGGACTGAGTTTCCCCACACTCGAAGACCAAGGGAAATTCTCGTATGGCAACAACCCTACCAACACTAACAAAGGCAAAAAAGGAAAACAAGCCCTGACTGTCAATATTTCTAAGGGTTAAGCATCTGTGAACCAGAAGCCGACGAAAGCACCGAAACCGAAGGAAAACTATTCCTTCAATGATGAAGATGTGTTGGAGCTCTTCAATGTATTGATGAAGGCCGAAAAGCTATAACTCCTACCTCCCAAGCGTCCCGACGAAGTAGAAAAAGTGGACAATCACAAGTATTGTCATTACCACCCGTACGTCTACCATTCAACACGTGACTGCTACGTAATAAAAAAGCATATTCAAAGGCTCATTGATGCTAAGGTCCTGCCACTTGACTATGAGGACAAGACGATTACCGCCAATATGGTGACCCTCCAATTCGGTAGCTTTTCAAAGACGGAAACCCAAGATGGCATCGTCCCCATCCCCAAGACGACGATGGAAGTAGTCAACCTTCTACCGGCCCGCAATAATGCTCAGGGCCTCATCCCGCTTACGATGCCGTGAGGCAAAGTTATCTGGGTCCATCCTGATCTCACCCCAGACATGATGCTGCCCACAATGCGCTCTGTTAAGGGGAAAAAATCCGAGTTGTGTCGTATGATTTTTGCCTCGATCGACGATGCCCAGGTTACCACCCGTTCGGCTCACCAGCGATAGGATAACCAGGCTCTGAAGGAAGAGGTACCTCCCCCTGCTGCTGCCACTGTACCTAATGCTTTGGAAGCAGGTCTATCTCAACCTCCTGCAGCTGATAAGCAAAAGCAGATGGAGGTTCGCTATGATAAACCTCTGAGGAAAGACTCAACGGTGGGGCCGATCAAGCCCTATAACTTTGACATATTGGCACAACTTGCCAATACTCCTGCCAGCTTATCGCTCTTCGAGCTCCGCCGTCTCTCTAAAGAGACTCAGGACGCCCTTAGCGAGGCATTACCGAATGCTGATTCTTTCCTCAGCCTGGTCTAGTCGTCCAAGGAAGATCCCACTGCCTGTCCATATTACCATAATGTGGTTGAAACAATCCCGAATACTACTTTTACTTAGCAAGACATGTTGTTGAAGAATAATCGACACAATAGACCCCTGTACTATACAAGGTATATTGGTGCCATCATAGTCGATCGTATTCACATCGACCATGGCTCTTCCCTCAGCATAATCCCCTAGAGTTTGCTCCAGACCTTGGGCATACCGATGCACCAGCTGACCGCATCCAACACTATAATTATCGGTTTCAACGCTGGAAAGAGTGAGCCCTTGGGCAAGATTTGCCTGAAATGCCAGATAGGTGATCTCCAAACGGATGTGACCTGCTATGTCATTGATACAGATATATCCTATATGATGTTGTTGGGTCGACTATGGATACACAAGTACATGATTGTACCCTCGACCCTCCATCAATGCATGAAGTATATGGCCAGCAACAGGACCATCAAAACTGAGTTCGCTAACATTGACCCGTTTCGAAGACTCGCGGCGTACTACACCGATGCTGACTTGTATAAACCAGTCCCTTGGGATGACTATGCCAACGACGCGGACGATGAAGCAGAGATCGCAATGGTTGTTGAAGAACCACTAAGAGTTCGACTAAAAGGGAAGCCTTCCTAAACCTCGGCTCCTCTCATCGTTAAGATTCGGAGAAAGGCTCATACTCCCATGTCTCCAGCGTCGTCAGCAGGAAGTCAGAAACCTATCCGAGTCAAGCTGCCTCGAAAGGCACCGAAATTAGTCCTAAGTTCGCAAGATCCTCCGGCTTCAGCTCCCCTGGTGGTTAAGCTGAAACGGTGGTCTCCGTCACCTGCTTTCATGGCGGCCCCGATCCTCACTGATGAAGAATTAGGGGACTATATATGTGCCAATACTGAGGCACCCTCTTTAGATGATGTAATCACTCGAGATAAAATTACGTATTTTATTAATAGAAAGTTATCTTTGAATTATTCTTGTGCACACTGGAATGCTATGTACTTCTTAGATAATGCTTTGTATATGTTACAAACACAAGTGACAACCGCTAATCTCGTAAGTCGAGTTGTTCCATCCCGAAATGCTTACTTCGTGGTTCCAACAAGAAAGAAAGATGAGGAATCCATCATCTTCGATCGAGTAGAACATCCCCAAAGACTCACTCCCACTGAACCAGAACCCGATAACGGCAAGATGCAGATCTACCGTTACACAGACCAAGCTAAACATCTCATCCAAAAGATGGAATATGACTTGACAAGTGGCAAAGGTCTGAACTATGGCAAGGGACGACGCCTTCCCTTACGACTTTATGTTCCAAAGGGAAAGTCTCAAAACTACTACCAACGTACTCGTCGGGGGTTGGGTTATGTTACACCCACAATAACTCCGGAGAGTTCGAAACCTGAGGTCATGATGCACTCTCACTCCTTCGATTCCTCGACCTGGGAATCCGATACCAGTATCGGCCAGGCCTTCAAGAAGATATTGTCAGTCAATATGGTCTCTGCAAACCCCCTAGTAGAGGAGGAAGACCATACGCTGAATTTTCTAGGAAGAATCCTGGGCTCAACGCCTAGGATCCCAATGAGAGTGGCGCTTTGAACAACGATAACCTCCTGCCGAAGACGAGGTCGTACAAATCAACCTATGAGATGAATCTTCATCTAAGCCCATCTTTATTAGCGAAAGCCTGACTGGGGAAGACAAAGAATCTCTGATACAACTTATCCGAGAGTACATCGATATCTTTGCTTGGAGCTATGAAGATATGTCGAGCTTAGACACGCACGTCACAATGCACCAACTTAATATTCTGTCCAATGCTAAGTCTATTAAGCTGCAACAACATCGCTTTCATCCCAACATCATGGACGCTATCGAGAAAGAATTAGACAAACTCATAGACAATGGCTTCATTCGCGAGGAGCAACATCCATATTGGATGGCCAACATCGTTTCCGTCACCAAGATGAATGGGAAGATTTGAGTCTGTATAGACTTCATGGATCTCAACTCGGCCTGTCCGAAAGACGAGTTTCCCCTTCCGATCACCGACGTGATGATCGACAACACTTGTGGCTTCGAACGTACGTCCTTCATGGATGGATTTTTAGGCTACAACCAGATCAAAATGTTCCATGACGATGAAAAGCATACCTCATTTTGAATCCCAAAAGGAATCTACTGTTACACAGTGATGCCTTTCGGTTTGAAAAATATTGGGACGACATATCAGCAGGCTATGAGCACCATATTCCGTAAACACATCCAAAAAATGGTAGAATGTTATGTTGATGACATTGCAGTCAAAAGTCGGAGGAAGGATAACCATTTGGAGGATCTGAGGATAGTGTTCGACTTAATACGGACACATCGGGTAAAAATGAACCCAACTAAGTCTTTCCTGGAGGTTTCCAGTGGCAAGTTCCTGGGCTTCATCGTCACAACCAAAGATATTCATATTGACCCTGAAAAGACCAAAGCCATCCTGGACATGGCTCCCCTGAAGAATTTTCGTGGGCTTTGAGGCCTGAAAGGACGTTTGGCATACATCCGAAGATTCATAGCAAATCTTTCGAGGCGATGCCAACCCTTCACTAAGCTAATAAAGAAGGGGTTTTTATGTCTGGATTGAAGAATGCCAGCAGGCGTTCGACGACATCAAGAAATATCTCACCAGTCCCCCGGTTCTGGTAGCAGCGGTCATGGGGAGGCCCTTTCTACTATATGTCCGAGCGATGGGCCATGCTCTCGGTGCTTTACTAGCCCAGAAAAGTAATGAATGCCATAAGCAGGCAATCTACTATCTAAGCAGGACCATGATTGGTGCTGAACATCGATATAATCCTATGGAGAAAGAGTGCCTTCTTCGCCATCCAAAAGACGTGCCACTATGTAGCTGGACAAATAATCCACGTCATCTCTAGGGTCAACCCCCTTAGAGTCCTTATGACGAAGCCAGGAGAATTAAACTCGCGGTTAGCCACATGGGCAATCTTGCTAATGCCTTACGACATGGTATTCGTTCCATAGAAGATGGTTAAGGGGCAAGCGCTGGCTGACTTCTTGGCAGCATATCCTGTTCCAGAAACTTCAAAACTTTATGATGGTATTCCCAATGACGTCTTGGAGTCCAATGCGGTCACGAACAATCCCATATAGCGAATGTTCTTTGACGGTGCTTCAAGAACAGGTCCCAAAGGCAAAATCATTACATAAGTAGGCATGATCCTGGTCACTCTTGAAGGCTTGATCATTCACCATGCTCATTCTCTCATGGAATCATGTACTAATAATGTCACCAAGTATAATGCTTTCATCATCGGGCTCTAGCTCACCAAACAGTTAGGGGTCGACTACCTCGAGGCCTATGGTGACTCAAAATTGATAATAAAGAGACCAATATGAGGTTCGACATAAGGATCTAGTCCCCTATCATCAAGCAGCAATCGACATCATCTCCACCTTTAAAGGGTTCTTTATAGAACATGTACCTCGATTGAAATTTTGGAGGCCGACGCCCTTGCCGGTCTCGCTGCTTCTCTAGCACTCCGTCACTGTGATAGGACGAGAGCTAGTTTGCCCAAAGAATAATCAACACACGTGTCTGAGCTACTCAGTACATACAGACACCAATATTGATATTAGGGACTGGCGATTCCCATTCATAGACTACGCCATCTATGGGATCCTACCCGAGGACTCGAAGGAAGCCACTTCTATCAAGAGGCTTTCGCTCCGATTCTATTATGACATAGCTACCAAAATGCTGTATCGTCGTTCTTACGACGGACTTCTCCTAAGGTGCTTATCAAATGCTGAATCACAACAGGCACTCCAGGAAGCACACGATGACACGTACGGAGCTCACCAACCCGGTCCTAAGTTGTAAGACCGACTACGGCGTATGGGCTACTATTAGCCCACCATGATGGCGGATGCCATTGATTATGCTAAGAAGTGTCGAGTATGTTAACTGCGCGCTGACTTCATTCACTAACCCTCCGAGTTCCTACACCCCACTGCTGCCACTTGGCCGTTCGAAGCATGGGAAATGGATATCATCGGGCCGATTAGCCCTCCGTCCTCCAAAGGACATTGGTTCATCCTCGCACTCACTGACTACTTTTCCAAGTGGACGGAGCCGGTACCATTGGCTGAGGTGAAAACCTCAATCGTGATCAGCTTCGTTAAGCACCACGTTATCTACTATTTTGGAGTTCCTCAGAGAATTATCCATGATAATGGCCCCCAGTTCGTGAGTCATGCATTCCGTCGATTTTGTGATAAAATCGAATACATAATGTAGCATCGACGGCCTACAATCCTGCAGCGAACGGGCTAGCTGAAGCATTCAATAAGACAATCGTAAAGCTACTCAAGAAGGTCGTATCTTCAACTAAGCATGACTGGAATAAAAAACTCGGTGAATGACTATGGGCTTACCGTACAACTGTTCAGACACCTACTGGCAACACGTCATTCTCTTTCGTCTACGGAAGCTAGGCGGTGCTTCTCCTGGAGATCCAGATTCGATCTCTGCGGGTGGCTGTCACCAATCAGCTGACAGGCAAAGATAATCAACGTCGTCGACTACAAGAGTTGGAAGCGTTAGATGAAAAACGACTATTAGCTCAGCAATGTGTTGAGCTATATCAAGCTCAGATTTCCAGAGCCTTCAATAAAAAGGTCAAGGAAAGGACATTTAAAGTTGGTGATCTTGTGCTATCAGTCCGAAGGCCGATGGTCATGACCTATAAAACACCTAGCAAGTTTGAGCCCAAATGGGAAGGACCATTCGTCATAGAAATGGTGTATTCCAATGTTGCTTACAGGCTCGCCAAACCTAACGGAGATTTGCTAATGATGCCGATCAATGACAAGTTTCTAAAAAATACTATGTTTAGTTTTGAACGTATATTTCTAAAGGTGGTCATGTTCACATTACCTCTGAATCGCCCCCTTTATCTCACCATGTTTGTTTAAACCTCTGACCGAGATGTTACGTCTACCATGTCCATCTTACCTCTGAGTAGAAATTCCCACCAAATCAACCTTCAAGTTGTTCCTTATGTCTTTCTAACTATTTTAGTACTTTAAAAATTATTTTTCTATATTATTTAGAATTAATGAGGTAATTGGTATATGTACGTAATTATAGATATATATATTATATGTATGATTGTGTGCTTGATATTTTAAATACTACTAAATATAGCCTACCTTTGTTACAAAATATTTTTGATACTTAATTACGAATTATAGAATTTTCTTGTGAACATATATATATATATATATATATATATATATATATATATATATTGTTAAAAAAAAGGGCATTGAGGGTGGTGGGCCGAACCCCCCACCATCAGCAGCAGCTAAGCTGCGGGGGGGAGGGGGGGGGGGGGGGGGGGGGAGGGAGGGGGGCGCCCGACCCCCCCTAAAACTAAACTACCAACTCAGCAGCTGTAGCTGCAATTGTTAGCAAACCCAAGCCAACCCTTACAAAACCCGAGCCCCCATATCCTAGTTATATTAGGGAATAGAGGCAGCAGCAGTATATATATAACTGCTCCGCAATCGAAACCCTAACCCCCCATATCTCTTCTCCCTCCTGAAGCCCCCTCGACCTTGAACCCCAGACGAACTACCCTGACTGCTTGCGGCGTCGTACCACCGCATGAATGCTGCCGGACATCCCAGGCCGACCGCACATCAGAACGATCTCGATTTTGCCAAACAGTAAGGTACCCTTTTTCCAATCCTCCTTTCTTCATACACGCTCGATGATTTCTCGTATTATAAACTCCTGTGAGTAGCCTATACGAACCCCTCCAATCTTCTTCTAATAGAATCCTGGGAACCCCAAGGGATTGCTCGAGAAATCGAGGCAAAGTCGCCCCAAAAAAATTGTTGAAAACAGAGTTTGAACCTAGTTTCAAAACCACTACTTAGAAGCCGATTTTCGAACAGAATACTAGGATTACCGAGAAAATAATTGAATATATGTGAAGATGACATAACCACGATTAAAATGCAACTTGTAGATCTATATTTCGATTTCTGTGTAAGAATTAAATCAGTGCTAAACTTGTGCAAAAACTGTTTTCCAAATAGTTAATTTCAGAGAATTTTCCCTGATACGACGTGCGCCCCGACAAACCGGACGACGTGGTCGCATGCTATACACATCGAAAGGCACGTATGGACGTTGCTGACATGTGGGAACTGACGGAACTCAGTTTTGTCGCATGTGCGCGACGAAATCAACGTGTATCCGTCGAGATACTCCCGTATCGACGTTTTGCAAACTTGCCCATAAATTTGTGCACAGTCGTCAAATCGAGACGAAACTTGTGCCAACAGGTCCGAATCAAAATTCTGGTCCTGTGTGCCAAGTTTGGTTCCATTCTGAGAAGGTCGAATCGGAACCCCTTTTTGGCGGGCCCGCGGCCGACTCAAACGGGCGATTTTGTGCACGGCTCATCGGAATCCAAAATTGGACATACCGTTGAGTATCTCTCCTCAAACTGAATCCATAGACATATAGTTTGATGACTTTAGAGACCATAGACTTTGGCACGCATTTCGGTGCAAAGCGGGTCCAACGGCAGAAATCGTTTTGATCCGAAATTACGATTTTGCCCATGTTCTAGAATTAGACTTTTGGACAAGCGTTTTCTAGGTATATCTTCTTCACCGAGATCATTTTTTATGTTTTTTTCAGCGTCTGGAGTCATCTGTGAATTGTGAGTTTTGGTGCTGACACTTGCTACTCTTGGATTGCCTTTCTTGCACCGCAGACAAGTATACCTTGCCATAGATTTCTGATTGTGCTCATTTATTTTCAGCATACCTTATTATTGTATATTTATTTCTTTGTTGTTCTTTGTTATATACTGTGCGTCCAAGTCACACTTGGGTGCAAGCGGCTAAATTTAGTCGTTATATTTATTTATGTCTTTATTTGCATGTCGACCTTGTGTCAGTTGACTACCCTCTGAGGACCTGGTGATCTCTCCAGGATTAGACGAGCAGGACTATCCAGAGGAGTATGGTGCAGCATTGGATCCATCATACATTGGTGACGAGACATCTCCCGCTCATACATAGTTTTATTCTTTATTATCTGAGACTATGTATTGGACATCTTTTTATCATCTTTCTTGCTGTTTGAGGAGGTTGGACTCCATTTAGTTGAGACTATTTTTCCATAGCTGTTTGGGTGGGAATGTCTACCCGGCTATATTTTGATATCATTATTTATCTTATTTAGTGGACTTATTATATTCTCTGTGTTGAGCTGTGGATGAGATTTAGTTATATTATTGTGGCTTATCATGTATTATTATTACAGCTTATGTACTAATACGGGGATTACCATATATTGGTGTATTCTTCGTATAAGTACAGCTGGCATGTATACGTACTTAGTCCTACGTATTTTGGGACTGGGACGTTGCATGTTTTTGTGGTGGCCCATGCAGGTCTCTAATATTGTTGGGTTACATGACTGTGCCCAACAAGCCTGCAAACTAGGAATATGATATAGGATCTCATCCACTTACTACTACCTTCTTTGATCTCTACTCCATCTTTTTTTTCTATAAACTTATTGAATTCCCTTCAACTGGAAATTGTTCTAACCAACTCTAAATTTTTGTGCCAATATAGGATGAATCTTCGTAGCAGTCTCACTACTCCCCTTGCCATTACCGACGAAAACCCTACTGCTCAAGAGGAACCAGTGAATCCGTAGCAGCCAGCTATGTCCCCGACCACTCCAGCACCATCCAGGCCATCCCTCTAGCCAGTGATGACCCCAGCTACGACTCAGCAGACTGGTCCCGAGGATCCTGCACCCCAGGGAGAGTACCTACTACCACCACCACCTTATCCACCTCCGTTCCTACCACAGATTCCACCCCCATATCCGCCATCATCATATCCACCACCACCACCTCCACAATATCCACCATCATCATATCCACCACAACAGCCACCACAGTATCTACCATCTTATCCGCCCTAGCAGCCCCCACCATATCCATCACTATATCTACCATCATATCCACCTCAGTATCCACCCACATACCCCGCACAATATCCCTTTCCATATCCTTCATATCCTCCATATTACGGGTTACAGGGTGCCCCGCAGATCATGCCCCAGGTGCCATACATGCCCCACAGCATCCCATGCCTCAGACTGGTGGGGCTACCACAGAGCAGATTCTCCAGAGCTTGGTACAGGCTCAGATGCAGCAGAGCGAGGCCATCAGGAGGAGTTTAGAGACAGCATTGGCCCGAGCACCACAAGCCTCTGTGGGTTTCATCGAAGGATTCCGCAACATGAATCCTCCACACTTCAAGGACACTGAAGACGTCATTGGGATCACCAATTGGCTGGTTAAGACAGAAAATCTCCTGAAGGCTTCAGAGTTATCCGCAGATCTATGGATGACGGCAGTAAAGTTACAGCTGGAAGGAAATGCTTATGATTGGTGGGCCGCAGAGGAGAGGCGGCTAGGAGTTGATCAGACATGGGTGGAATTCAAAGAACTGTTCAATAAGAAGTTTTCTTCGACACGGCCAAGGATGCTCTATATGGCCAGTTTTTACACTTAGAACAGGGGAATATGACAGTTGACGAGTATGACGTCGACTTTAGCCGACTGAGTCGTTTCGCACCATGGTTGGTTACGACAGAGCTGGAGAAAGCCAAAAGGTTTCATAGAGGCTTGAGTATAGAGTTGCAGAGGTACACCAGCTCCGAGTCGAGGGTCTCCCAAGCAGCTGTTCTGGCAGAGGCTAGAACTCATGAGGCCATAAGCAAGAAGGCGAATCGACGAGTTACATCGACTATAGGATCAGCTAAGGCCACTACAGGAGGGCCAGTGAGACGTCCTCCCACACATCAGCATCAGCAGAGGTCAGGGCCATACCAGACACAAGAGAAGGTCTTTTGCCATTACTGTGGCAAAGTTGGTCATATTCAGAGAGATTGTAGATGCCAGCTGGATCACTGTTTAGCTTGTGGATCGAACCAGCACCAGACCAGGGATTGCCACTTTCAGAGGAATGCTCCACATAATCAGCAGCAGAGGCCAGCGATTGCGGGACCATGAGCACCACGACCACCTTTACACCCTCATGCAGCCCAATTTCAGCAGGCTAAGGCACAGGCGGGCAACCAGAGAGTTGGGAAGGCTTTTGCACTAGCTACAGAGGTGGACGTCATAGCAGGTATGGTTCTAGTTGCATCATTTTCTGCCATCACATTATTTGACACTAGAGCCACCCATTCATTCATAGCCACTAGCTTTGCCACTAGACACAGTATAACCATGTCATCTTTATCTAAAAATATTAGAATTCTCACTGAAGGAGGAGTAGTACCTGTTAGTGGTATTTGTAGAGATTGTCCTGTAGTAATAAATGGTAGAGAGATGAAGGTACGACTTCTTATATTTTCGATGCCGACGTTCGATGTGGTTCTTGGAATGGACTGGTTGAGCCAACATTTTGCTCTCATTGACTGCCAAAGGAGCAGTATCATCTTTAGACCACCAAGTGATGCGGAGTTCGAGTTCACTGAAGAGGAAGCCTTGAGGAGCAATTCACCTGCATCGGGGACTCACATGATGATGCAAGACACCCTTCAGTACCCTATCATCACCGAGTTCGAGGATGTATTCCCTGAGGAATTGCCAGAACTGCCACCTGACCGAGACATTGAGTTTTCTATTGAGCTTATTCCGGGAGCCGAGCCTATTTCATCTCGAGTTTACCGGCTAGCATCCAAAGAGTTGGTAGCGATGAAGACGCAGATTGATGACTTATTAGAAAAGGGCTTTATTCGTGCCAGTGCGTCACCATGGGGAGCACCCTTTTTTTGTGCCTAAAAAGATGGGACCGTGCGCATATGCATCGACTACAGAGCATTGAATGCAGTGACAGTGAAGAACAAGTATCCATTGCCGCGTATAGACGATCTATTTGATCAACTGAGTGAGTAAAAGTATTCTCTAAGATCGACTTACGATCAGGATATCACCAATTGAAGGTTCGGAAGGAAGATATTGCAAAGACGGCTTTTCGATCAAGGTATGGACACTACGAGTTCTTGGTCATGCCTTTCGGTTTGACCAATGCTCCCGCAGTTTTTATGAATTTAATGAACAAGATCTTTCACCAGTACTTGGACAAATTTGTAGTAGTCTTTATAGATGATATCTTGATTTACTCCAAGAGTCAAAAGGAGCATGAGCAGCATCTACTGTCACGACCCGCACCCTAGAATAAGGGCACGTGACATGGATACGTCCAGCCTACGCCGCAGTGTCGGCGGTAGAACGCTGTCCTAGGTCACAACATCTAACAATTTAAGGTAATGACAGTTATACTCCCCGAATGGGGGTGACATAACATAAATATAACTTAATCACAGCTAAGGTAGAACAGGAATGAGATATAAAGATAAGGTAGATAATATCCAGGAATGTAACATCACAGAGATACAAATCCAGAATTCTAAGTGTCTAAAATAATACATCTCAGAATATCTCAAAGTCTAATACAGTAATCCCAAAATAGTAAGACAATCCTAAACTAATGGAAGTAACATCAACTCTAGCAGGTCCAAGTCACTAGTGATGTCTAATGCTGCACCAAGAGGGATAGACACCAGGGCCTCATCATTCACTGTAAAATTTTCAACAGGTCCAGTCAGGACGGGAACGAGCACATATCTCTCAAAACAGTTCATAGCAGGTTAGGAGTATAAATCATGCAATAGAGTAAAATACAGGAAGTGCTGAAAAGGAAGTACGATTAAACATGAGATATTTTGTAACTGAAAGTAAATACATGATAGTAGAGACTGTAAGTGGCTACGTGATTTAGAGCATAATGGTTATATAAACGGCTTGGGGGCACATGAATACAAATAAGGAGGCACATTTATACAGCTACTGGGGATAGTATTCACATAACCAATTCTACTCACCCCACCCCAACCATTACACAAGGATCCATTCAAGTTACGTTATAAGCACATGAATACAACTAAGATACGTGAACTCATGTAATGAGTAGTACATGAGGCACGTGAAAGCACATGAGAACATGTAAAAACATGAACTAGTACGAGTATAAGGAGTACCTGATGCACATGATAAAGTACATAAACATGAAATACCCGATGCACCCGTAGAGGGATAACATCTCAGGAAAGGATCCATATAGTACTAATCCGTGAAGATACGTGACAGCATCATGTAGAGTAATCTAGAGCAAGAATATAATCCAGGTAAGTATGAAAAGATCAGAGAATGTACTCGCCTGCTAACTGAAAGTCCGAGATGAAAATACTGTCCGAGGAGTGGTGTCTGGCTCCTATTAGAACAGCACAAGTCACAACAAGTCCAGAATGGTAATATGATGCACTACAATGCGTTCTACATGAATCTAGGTCAATCTAGACCAAAGTCAACTCTTGGTCAACTCTGGTCAATCCTAGGAGTCAAACTAGGTCAACCAAGTCTAATCTAGGTCTAGCAAGTTATTCTAGGTTATACTATGACTAACTAGGCAATACCATGCCAAGCCATGCCTATACACATAACCAATTGGCTTGACTATGACTAATAGTCTATTAGGAAACACCTATCCTATAGTCACTATTCAAACCCACCCATATATCATAACACATATTGATATACATATAATCTAGTTAGAAATCCTATATTGGCTATCTATACATTACCCTACACAACCACATATAGGAAATACATGTACACACATTGCTATATGTAACTAATCTACACAAGTACAACACTATGATATAGAAACCTACACATAACATCAATACATATATAGGCCTAAAAGAAGAGGCACCCAATGTGTACCAGTGTATGTGTGTGTGTGTGACTAGAGAGCCATGGTGTGAGCTAACAGTGCATTGTGAGGGTGTGTCAGAAATCAGAACAGTGATTCCCAGGTTCACTAATCCCAACTCTCATAGAAAATACTATCTTAGGTTTTACCAAAGCCATTCACAACAGTAAGAATTTACCAAGTTATCAAATGGGAAGAAGTCTGGAAATCTCAGGTAGTGGAAAAGTAACATTCAATAATTCAAGAATAATTTTAGGTATACACATATTGAACCACCCCCTTAGTCCACAACCTATTCTCAGTTTTATACAACCTTCAGTTTTAAGGAGAAGGAATAATAATCAGTCAAGAAGGAACAGTATCAGGTTATTACATATAGGAAACCATTTCAGTGACAGGAACAAAAAAGAAATCAGAACAGTGTACCTATATGTGCAAGGTGGAAGTGTGCATTAGGTGGCAGTGTTATAGGAATCAACCTAAAGCAAAACAATGTACAGGGAAATCCTGGATCATAACAGTGTACAGGTTTACACAGTGGAGTGATATGTGTCCCTGTGTATATCATGTAGAAAACAGTATGTGTTCACAGGAAAAATAGAAAACATGCATAGGAAAATCAATCAAGAACTATGGGAAGTCAGTGAAATGGCAAAACAGGAATTTAGTGAAGTGTACAATGACATTAGGAAAACAAGAATATAACAGTGGCATGGAACAGGGAACCATATCAGTTTAAAGGAACTATTGCAATTGAAAAAAAGAAGAAAAGAAATCAGTTTAACAAGAATAAACACTCATCAATCTCATGACATCAACACTTCATTCTCAGATTTTCAAATTAGAACCCAACCCCATTGTCTAATATCTCAGTAAAATAGAAGAACAATCTCAGTTTAACCAAATGAAACCCAGTTATTGAAAGCCTTTCTCAGTTTTGAAAGCCATTCTCAGGTAAGGGACATCCCATACATAATTTGAAAGAGAAGGAACTCAGTGAATGATCACCCTTCATTCTAATCTCAGGTTTTAGGAAAAAAAACTAACAGTTATTAAGAAGAACATTGAATCAATATAATGTAACTCATGACCACATATGCTCAGGTTAAATGAAAACTGGGAACTAATCTCATATCACCAAAACAGAAAAACAATTTCAGTTTAATTAAGAATCCAAATCAAAACTAACATCCCTTAACTAACTCAGTTTTTCTAATACATGACAGTGAACTCAGATTATTGCAATTGATTCTCAGGTTCAATTCATTCTCATACAGTCTAATATGCAGAAATCATTCTCAGGTAAGGGACATGAATGCAAGGAATCAATTTCCAGGTTTCCAAAAGAAACAGTGTGCAAAACCAAATCTCAGGTGAATGTTGAAAACTGGGAATCAAACTCACAACCAATTTTTTCTAATCACACATACAATCCAAAACTCGAGTGAATATACATAGCTAACATAATATATAACATGCAGGGAAACAATATCAATTGAAAACAGTAAACAATAGAGAATTAAACTGGTTTGAATAAAACTGGAATACAATGTCTGTTGTGTATCAGAAAAAATACAAGAAACCCATGTTCGACTCAAATATTCTAACAAAACCTAAACTAACATGTAACCTAATGTAAACAGGAATTACACAACATATTTAGGACCTAAACATTCATTAAAACATTATTTAAAATCATTAAAAATGATTTAAACACAAGAATAAATCACAGAATACGTACGCACACAGTACACGCACTGTGCAAACGAAAATACGTGTCCGACATGACACGAGGACTCGTGAAACTTTACGAGCCTCGTGTCAGACAGTGCCCCAACCACTGTGTCAAAAATCAGGTGTTGAAGTGGCGTGTGCACTGCACAGCAAGCCCCGAGTAGCAAGGCACGCACAGTGCCGCGCGCGCGCACACGCACCCGCGTGTTTCCGTGTCCCCCGTAGCCCGACACGACACGAAAACCACATCAAGACACTAGAAACCTATAAGCAAGACCAAAACCCTAAATTCTATTCAAAAACATTTCTAAAACTCAACCGAAATGTCCTTTGGGGCATTTCGTCGAACACATGCACCATGTCACTGATACGTGTCCAAGTAGGACATGAATTGGACACAAAACTTAGGGTTAGCTATTCCTACAGCTAGGTTAGGGCTAGGGCATCCTAGTAATGATTTTTAACCGAATTAAGGAGCAATGGAAGGAATTATACCTATAGGTGAATAATGGGTCAAAATCTCCAAATGGGAAGAGCTCCACAAACCACCAAAAGTTCTCCAAATTGTTTTCTTCCTGTAAAAACTCAATACCAACAGCAAGAACGTTGGATTTAGGTTCTATTGCAATTTATTTGAAGGAATTTGGAGAAGAAATAGATTTTCTAGGGATTTACAAAGATGGGGACTCACCTCTTCCAAATGGCAAGTTTCCTAAAGAGGCAACCCTAGTTTTAGGAGCATATAAATAGGGGGGGCTGACCATAGTAGGCTGGTCAGATTTTCTAGGGTTAGGGCTTGGTTCAATGGGTGTGGGCTATGGGCCAATAAGCCTATTAGTCATAAAATGACTTGTGACTTCACAAGCCATTCCTAATCAAACTAGCTCCTATTTTCACCAAGTAAATCCCAATGAGTTAATCCTCATCAACTTAAGTCAACCTAGGTTTTCAAATCCTAATCACAAAGTCAAGTCCTAGGTTAGCCACTAGGTTAGTCTACAAGGTCAATATAAGTCAAAGTCTCTAAAACACCAAAAACAATAATTCTAAAAATCACATTAATTATAATAAATCTAAATAATACATAATAATTCCAAATAATTCTCAAAATTTTAAAAATGACCAAAATACCCTCATTTGGAAAACTGGGTGTTACATCTACGGATAGTTTTGGGAACATTGAGGAACGAGACTCTTTACGAAGCTTAGCAAGTGTGATTTCTTGCTCAAGGAGGTATCATTTCTCGGTCATGTTGTAACGGGTGATGGTATATCAGTGGATCCAGAGAAGATCACAGCAGTCAAATCATGGCCCGCTCCCACATCAGCTTCTGAGGTGAGAAGTTGTAACGCCCCAGTCCCAAAATACATAGGACCAGATGCGTATCATGCCAGCTGCATACATACGAAGCACACTCCAATATATGGAAACCTTGTATGTATACATAAGCTGTCAAATACAGTAATCCAAGACAAACTAAATCTCATCCACAATAAAAAGAATAATAGTATAAAATCAACTTGAATATTTATGGTACAATCGTTGGACGGAGACAAAGTCCACTACCAACTATCAAAAGGAGATAAAGTATACAAGAAAATAATCCATGAAAGTATCAAGACGAACCAAGAGCGATCATCTTCGAAGAAATGGAGACGCCCACAATCTTGGCTAGAACACCTGCAGTAAACCATGAAAGCACACACCTGGAGAGATAACCAGGTCCTCAGAGGGACGTAGCAAGATACAGGAAGAACATGCCATTATAAATGCATAAGTAAAAAATACTATAAACAACAACACAACAGGATTTTTAACCATCTAAGTGATATGCATTTGGAGGACAACGTTCTACGCAGGGGCTGTAACGGATTCACGCAAGCAAGTAATAAAGAGTGGCCGTCAAGTAGCGCTCATCCGAGACACTATCGGCCGGGCAGCACGTAGTGCTCATCCGAGTCACTATCACCCATAAATGTGTAAAAAGTAAAGCCCCTACGCTAGTAGCTGTCCCCTCCCCCCAATGATACTATACATGCATCGAAACCACGACACACCAACACGTGTCATTTTCACAACACGGGTTTATAATAGATAACTGTCAAGTCTTCTAACATGCATCTATTGACAGTTATTTCTACGCATGCACATGGGTGATCAGCCAACATGCAAGTGATCACTACATGATACTAACAACTCACACACAACTCGTGATACAATCGTGACAAAGTCAATGACATGCATCCTATTGACGGAAGTCTCTTAACTCTAGGTCCACAAGCAAAAAGAAAATAATAAACAAGGAATATAGATACAATAAACGAAATAAAATATAACTAAATATAAGCAGTGAAGATGGCAAGGTATCTTGCCCGAGGTTATGTGCAAAAGAGAATAATCCAGTAGCTCGAACAGACAAATAAACGAAGCAAGAAAAGCCAAATCTCGCAGATGACTCCAGATGCTGCAACAAACATCACGAACGAGTTTGGAATAAAAGATATGTCTAGGAAACGCCTGTCCAAAAGTTAAATTCTGGAATAGGGGCAAAATCGTAATTTCGGGTCAAAACGATGTCCGCCGTTGGACCCGCTTTGCACCGAAATGCGTGCCAATATCTACGGTCTCTAAAGTCGTCAAACTACATGTCTACGGATTTGTTTTGATGAAATGAACCCACCGAAATCTATACCGTTGGGTTCTTCTCATCAAAACAAATCCGTAGACATGTAGTTTGACGACTTTAGAGACCGTAGATATTGGCACGCATTTTGGTGCAAAGCGGGTCCAACGGCGGACATCGTTTTGACCCGAAATTATGATTTTGCTCCTGTTCCAGAATTTAATTTTTGGACAGGCGTTTCCTAGGCATATCTTTTATTCCAAACTCGTTCGTGATGTTTGTTGCAGCATCCGGAGTCATCTGCGGGATTTGGCTTTTCTTGCTTCGTTTATTTGTCTGTTCGAGCTACTGGATTATTTTCTTTTGCACATAACCTCAGGCAAGATACCTTGCCATCTTTACTTCTTACATTTAATTGTATTTTATTTCGTTTATTGTATCTATATTCCTTGTTTATTATTTTCTTTTTGCTTGTGGACCTAGAGTTAAGAGACTTCCGTCAATAGGATGCATGTCATTGACTTTGTCATGATTGTATCACGAGTTGTGTGTGAGTTGTGAGTATCATGTAGTGGTCACTTGCGTGTTGGCTGATCACCCGTGCGTATGCGTAGAAATAACTGTCAATAGATGCATGTTAGAAGACTTGACAGTTATCTATTATAAACCCGTGTTGTGGAAATGACACGTGTTGGTGTGTCGTGGTTACGATGCATGTATAGTATCATTGGGGGGAGGGGACAGCTACTAGCGTAGGGGCTACATTTACTTTTTACATATTTATGGGTGATAGTGACTCGGATGAGCACTACGTGCTGCCCGGCCGATAGTGTCTCGGATGAGCGCTACTTGACGGCCACTCTTTATTACTTGCTTGCGTGAATCCGTTACAGCCCCTGCATAGAACGTTGTCCTCCAAATGCATATCACTTAGATGGTTAGAAACCCTGTTGTGTTGTAGTTTATAGTATTTTTACTTATGCATTTATAATGGCATGTTCTTCCTGTATCTTGCTACGTCCCTCTGAGGACCTGGTTATCTCTCCAGGTGTGTGCTTTCATGGTTTACTGCAGGTGTTCTAGCCAAGATTGTGGGCGTCTCCATTTCTTCGAAGATGATCGTTCTTGGTTCGTCTTGATACTTTCATGGATTATTTTCTTGTATACTTTATCTCCTTTTGATAGTTGGTAGTGGACTTTGTCTCCGTCCAACGATTGTACCATAAATATTCAAGTTGATTTTATACTATAATTCTTTTTATTATGGATGAGATTTAGTTTGTCTTGGATTACTGCATTTGACAGCTTATGTATACATACAAGGTTTCCATATATTGGAGTGTGCTTCGTATGTATGCAGCTGGCATGATACGCATCTGGTCCTATGTATTTTGGGACTGGGGCGTTACAGAAGTTTCTTCGGACTTGCGGGTTACTACCGACGGTTCGTGGAAGATTTCTCACGAATAGCGGGGCCTATGACTCGATTAACTTACAAGGATCAAGAGTTTGTATGGACAGACGAGTGTGAAGTCGAATTTGACGAGTTGAAGAAGCGATTGACCACAGCACCGATCTTGACACTACCATCAGGCCCGAGAGGATTTGTGATCTACAGTGACGCATCCGGGAAAGGATTAGGATGCGTATTGATGCAGCACGGACGTGTAGTAGCCTATACATCGCGAAAGTTGAAGGTGCATGAGAAGAATTATCCGACCCACGACCTAGAGCTTGCAGCGGTTATCTTTGCTTTGAAGTTATGGAGACACTACTTGTACGGTGAGAAGGTTGATATCTACACTGATCATAAGAGCCTCAAGTACGTGTTCACACAGAAGGAGTTAAATATGCGACAACGACGTTGGTTGGAGTTGATGAAGGATTATGAGATCGAGCTACATTATCATCTGGGCAAGGCTAATGTCATGGCAGACGTATTAAGCCGTAAGCCCATGGCACACTTCTTGACTACGCAGAAAGAGTTGATTAGAGACTTGGAGCAGCTTGGTATTGAGGTAGTATTGCCTGGAGCCGATGGCGTATTAGCCAACCTCCAAGTACAATCATCATTGGTAGAGCGCATCAAGGCAGTATTGCCTACTGATGCTAGATTTCGACGGCTCAGGGAGAAGACCGAAGCAGGAGAGCAGACGGGACTGAGGATCCACCCCGATGGGACATTGCGATGTGGTGATCGCATTTATGTTCCCAATGGAGAGCTACGGCAGGAGTTGATGGCAGAGGCTCACAGTTCGACTTACTCTATTCATCCTGGAGGAACCAAGATGTACCGTGACTTACGACAGTATTATTGGTGGCACGGAATGAAGCTAGAGATAGCTCGTTTCGTTGCCAAGTGCTTAGTATGTCAACAAGTGAAGGCGGAGCACCAGAGGACGGCCGGATTATTGCAGCCGCTACCCATTCCCGAGTGGAAGTGGGAGCACAGTACTATAGATTTCGTCACGGGTTTTCCTCGGAGTCCTAGGAGACGTGACGCAGTGTGGGTGATTGTTGATAGACTTATGAAGTCAGCCCGTTTCTTACCTTTTAGAGTGGACCAGTCGACAGAGGTTTTGGCAGAGATGTATATGGAGCAGATTGTGAGATTTCACGGTGTGCCTGTTAGTATTGTGTCGGACCGTGACTCAAAATTTACCTCGTACTTTTGGAGGAGCATGCAAGAGAGTTTGGGCACCCGATTGAAGTTTAGCACATCATACCATCCGCAGACAGACAGCCAGTCGGAGCGTACCATTCAGACGCTAGAGGATATGTTGAGAGCGTGCATGCTTGACTTTGGCAGTTCATGGGAGGACCATCTTCATCTTGTTGAGTTTTCCTACAACAATAGCTATCAGGCGAGCATTCAAATGGCTCCGTTTGAGGCATTATATGGTAGGAAGTGTCGGTCTCCTGTTTATTGGAGCGACATAGGAGAGCGACAGCTATTGGGTCCCGAGTTAGTCTTGAGCACAGTGGAGATAGTGAAGAAAATTCAGGGCCACCTGCGAGCAGCGCAGGATCGTCAGAAGCAGTGGGAAGATAATCGTCGTCGACCTTTGGAGTTCAAAGAGGGCGACCATGTGTTCTTGAAGATATCCCCCACTAGAGGCACTATTCGATTCGGAGGACGTGGCAAATTGAGTCCAAGGTACATCGGGCCTTTCGATGTCTTGGAACGTGTTGGAGAGGTTGCCTATAGATTAGCCTTGCCACCGTCGCTGGAGGGAGTGCATGACGTATTCCATGTATCTCAGCTGAGGAGATACGTGGCGGACAGCAATCGTGTGCTTGATCACTCCGAGATCACAGTTGGACCGAGTTTGTCGGACGAAGAGCAACCAGTAGGTATCCTCGATCGTCGAGTGAAGGTGTTGCGGAATCAATCTATTCCATTGGTTCGCGTGGCATGGAAGCATCACTCGCCAGGGGAGTCTACTTGGAAGCACGAGGACGACATCCGAAATCGCTACCCGGATTTGTTTGAGGACGAAGGTATGTCTTACATTAAAGCTCTTAAGTTACTATTAATTTCCTTGCATTGCATTTGATCCCCCGACCTTAGTTTAATTTCGAGGATGAAATTTTCTTCAAGTTGGGTAGGATATAAAACCCCAATAATTTTTAACTATTTTAGTGCTTTAAAAATTATTTTTCTATATTATTTAGAATTAATGAGGTAATTGGTATATGTACATAATTATAGATATATATATTATATGTATGATTGTGTGCTTGATATTTTAAATACTACTAAATATAGCCTACCTTTGTTACAAAATATTTTTGATACTTAATTACGAATTATAGAATTTTTCTTGTGAATATATGTAGCTCCCCTTCTCGAAAAATTTCGAAATATTTTTTTAATTTTATTTATTTGATTTAAATGGGGATTTTTACGATTTTTATAAATGATTATTTAGTTAATTATTACGGTAGATAATTTTAGCCATGGTTGAGTTTTGAAGTACAAGATGGCTAGGAATCATGGCACGGGTAGTGCAGTAGTGTGCCTTGACTTGTGTATTAGCCATGGTAGGGAAGACAGAGCCATAGTGATGTCCTAACTAGGAAAACCAGGCCAAGTTGCGAACATAACCCTTACCGAAGATTATTTATTTATTAATTATATTATTGGCTTGTAGGAGACCCGGTTTGTGTCGATTTAGCCCGTACTAGATCCGAACCGAAACCGATCCCGTGTAGTCTTGTAGTGAGACCAAAGACGACCATGTAGGCATATTTTACGTGTGTACAAATAGTTCCTAAATTACTTTGGGTATTGATGTACGTTTTTAATTATTTGAATATTTGTACAGAAATTGGTGTTTCTATTATTAAATATTGATTTACAATATTTGTACAATTTTCTGGACCTGGGTAAAGGTGAATAGTATGGATTCACCAAACCACCATTAATTATTTTATTAATTAGTGGTGATTAAATAAATATGTTTATTAATATTAGATATTATTATATGGGTTAATTGAGTATTTTTGATATATACAGATGTGAGGTATATATATAAATAGATGTGTGTAAATAAAGATATATATGTGTGTATGAGTATATATATATAAATATATATTTTAAGTGTGTGCATGTATATATGTATATATATAAATAGATAATATTGAGATTGTATTTTCAATTAAAAATATATATTTAGATTTTGGAGATTTATTATATACGTAAATACATGAGTATATATAAATATGTATATATGTTTGTTTGTGAGCCCATTTAAGTTTTGTGTATTTGGTTCATTATCGTTTATAAAATTTAGAATTTAATATATTCATAGCATATCGAAATAGGCCTTTATACGAATGTATATATAACAATATTATTTTATAAAATGTTGTGTATTTACGTTAAGAATTCTATTATGGTAAATATTGATTTTATTTAGAATGTTTCATTATTGGAATTTGTAATTATGGCATAAAAATATATATATACCTGAGATTATATTAAGGGTATATATACATAAATCATTATATATATATATATACATATATGTATTATATATATCATTATAGAGCAGCCCAAAACCCAAGTGGGCCCAACCGAGCCCACAGCAAAACCCCAAAGCCAAAACCCAGCGTTCCTCTCACCTGAACTGAACAGCCCGAACACCCAGCTGAGAACCGAGCCCTTTAATCCCGAGCCCCCCTCGGCTCTGTTTAAAACCGAGGTATATAAACGAAAGGGTAGAACGAGTAAAAGAAGACACCTCGCGAACCCTAACCGCGCCGCGACAGCACCCACCTGGGCGTACCCCCGCACGCGCGCGCCGCCGAGGGCGCGCCGCCGGCCGGCCGGAGATGCCACACCGCACGTAAAACAGAGAGCAATAACAGCAGCAATGGCAGGTCGAACCCCCCACTTTACAGGTAAAGTTCTCACCCCTCGTTCGATCGTTCGTTGTTTCGTTTTCTCGTATACGAAGCCAACCTAACCCTCTTGACTCTCTATAAATTAGTTTTCAATATAGTCGAGTGGTCGGTTTAGAAAATCGACCTAAACTTCGAGAAAAACTGTTCGAAATCGAAACAGTAAAACAGTCCAAATATCCATATTAGAGGCCAGTTTTCGAACAACATATTAAGATTTTCAAAAAACTAATTGAAGACACTTTGAGGCAACATATAGGGCTTCACGACCCAATTCGTAGAACCCAATTATATCGACTACACGCAAGGAATCGGATCCCAAGCTTTGACAAAAACCTGTTTTCAAAACTAGAAAATTGTTCCACACGACGTGCGTCCCGCCATTCCGGGCAACGTGGTCGCGAACTGAAAGCATCAAAAGCTGCGTAACGGCTTCGTGGTCGTGTGGGCTTTGACGGAATTCAAATTGGTCGCGTGTGCGCGACGAATTTGATGCGTATCCGTCGAAATTTACCGTATCGTGCACTTTGCAAATTTCTTAATTACCTTGTGCACGCTCGTCAGATCGAGACGAAACTTGCGCCAACAGGACCGTTTCATTTTTTTGGTCCTGTATGCCAAGTTTGGTCCGATTCTGAGACAGTTGGTAAAATCGCCGTTTTACGGGCCCCACGGTCCGACTCAACGGACGATTTTGTGCACGGCCTGCCGGAATCCAACTCTGGACATGTTTTCCATAAATAAATTCACTTTATTTATTTTGTATCTGAGAAAATTACAACTGTAGGAATCTAATCTAGAAGACGATTACTTTATCCCTTGGACGATGCGATGAAGAAAACTCGAACTTTGAAGAACTTAGACAGCAACTGGGCAATCTCTCTGTTCTTTCTGAAATTGACTGTAGTCTCTTATGAAGATGAAGAAACTCTCTTTTATAGAGTTCAGGATAACTGTCCTTAAGCATACGCTCAGGTAGTTACTTGACGTGTGCATAACTGCAGAGACGCGTGGCAAATTCTGATGGAGACACATTAGCGTGCGGTTGAAAGTAGTGGAGCATATTCAGGAGAGATTGATGGCATGAATGCCACATTGCATAACTTCTGAAGAAGTGGATAACTGAGTGCAGGACACGTGAGAACGTGTGTTAACTGCACGTTGAAAATCATTCTGGACACAACTGCTGTGATACGCTGCCTTAGAAGAAGAGTCATACGCTAGCTTTTGAAGGCACATGTCTTGCATACGCTGACTTGGACAGCGTAGAACCATATAAAGCTGATACGCTCATATTATTGTCAGGGAGTCGTATGGAATCCATACGCTCACTTGGTTGGGAAGGAGTCGTATGGGGTCCATACGCTCACTTAGTTGGAAGGAGTCGTATGAGATCCATACGCTCACCTAATTGGGAAGGAGTCGTATGAAATCCATACGCTCACTTAATTAGGAAGGAGTCGTATGATTGAATAAGTAAACACGTGGCATGTTCGAATAAGTAGACACGTGGCCATCATCAATCTTCTTTGATACGCCATATCTTCCAATAACTGACAAAATCTTCTCGAGCGTCGTGACTGCGGATATGATGGCTGACAGACTGTCAAAACTGACAGTAATGATAGCTTTTACATTTATGAGAGATGCTGAGCTGTCCTCGTAAAAGACAAAACCGACTCTTCGAAAACCTATACGACGGCTAGTCTTCATTGGATAGCTGTCTTTGCACGAAAGACGAAGTGTCAGATTCATTCTTTATTAAATACATGCTGTGCTGTCATCTCAGAAAATAATAAAATATTTACTGAGCGTACGGCCTTTAGATGAGCGTATGGCCTTGACTGAGCGTATGGCCTTGAGCGTATGGCTTGGACTGAGCGTATGGCTTTGAACGTATGACTTGGACTGAGTCTTATGTCAGCGTGTCATAATTTTCACACCCTGCAAGACCCCCTTCAAAGTTTTCGAACTTTATGAATTTCAAAAGTTCGAAATTACTTTGAACTTAAAGTGGGAATAAGTCTTGACCCGCTGGCATGAGTTTGTTATCTTCCTCAATATCAGTACAAATCTTTAGGGATTTTGTTTAAAGAATATCCGCCGTTTGAACTTCTTCCTTTCTTCTATAAATAGGTCTTCCAAAACCTATTTTATTTCTTTACCACAGCTTTTGCTTTCGAGAGAGAAAAGTGCTTTCAGAAACTCGAAATCCTTCTTCCCCTTCTTCGTCTTCGATTCAACCTCCATTAATGGCGCCCAAAGCTGATGCTTCTGCGAAAGGAAAGGGGAAAGCCCCTGAGGAGTCGTCTCATCCTGCCATCGACACTGCCACCACCAAGAAGACGGCCAGTCAGCGTATTTCACGCAGTGAACGGCCATTGAAACCTCTCTATGGTGAGGACGAAGATGATGAACAAATAACTATTCCCTTTTTAGGGCTCTGGTTAGAACAAAACTCAGAAAACGTATCCCTCTTTAGGGTCAATACGTCAGCAAATACGCTTCCCTCTTTAGGGTTTAGCCGTATTCCATATTTTTCGTTTTTACGAAAAATATGTTTGGAGCGTATATCTGTAAGATACACGTATTTTTGATAGAGATATCAAAATACGCTATCTTAAAAGAATATGCTATGGCAATTTGTCTCATTGAGATACGCTAACTCCTGTGTTAGCGTAATTTTTGATGATCATCTTGTCAACCATACGCTGATACGCTCAAACTGATCATAAACTGAACTTTTAAAATCATTCACTTAAGATAAACTGAGCATATACTGAACCTTGAGTCTGCCATACGCTTAAGGAAAACTGAGCGTATGCTGAACCTTGAGTCTGCCATACGCTTAAGGAAAACTGAGCGTATGCTGAACCTTGAGTCTGTCATACGCTTAAGGAAAACTGAGCGTAAGTTGAGCTGTACGCTTAGTAAAAACTAAGCGTATGTTGAGCTGTACGCTTAGTAAAAACTGAGCGTATGTTAAACGTTATCCTCTCTTAATGTTGAAGATTTCTAATACTTTATTCTTCATTTGCAGTGGATATTCTAGCTCAGGAGGCAGAATTTGAAGGAAGTGTAGGAAATAACTATAGAAGTGACCTATCTCATGTTCGTTTTCCCCAATTCGATGGACCTTCGACAAGAATAGCTCTTTTGACAAATCAGGAAGATGATACTTTGCTGAACTTGATGAGTGGACTACCGTTACAGAGTGTGGATGGTGTTACCCACTTGAAGTCAGCATTCCTTTTTGGAGATGCTATTGACATGAACTCCCAGCCTGCTCTGGACAAAGTATCATACTGTTACTATAGGGATGGTGATGTAAATCAGCCAATGTATTTGACTGGTTTAACAAAAAGCATCAATATAGCTCGTTTATTCTACTCGGGTCAACAAAGACAGATGAAGTGGGATATCACTCCATCCCGACAAGCAAAGGCTGGGTGGATCGGATATCGTCAAGGAAGATTCCGTAGTGGTACTGAACCACATGTCACATCTCTGCGAGGACTGCTACCTGCCACCATCCCTCCTGAGGACTCGACACTGCTGAAGCCAGTCAGAGTCCCAATTTTTGCAAACGAATTTGCTCAACTGAAAAATGCCATATACCCAAAACAGTCTATGAGACTTACCGGCCTGGTGAACCCAGAAAATACTAGATGGACTGCTCTAATGAGATGGATTCTGCAGAACTTTGGTACACAGTTAAAGGCGATAGGCCTATATGATGCCATTAAGTGTACTGCTTATGGTTTTAAGCCAAACCCGGATCTGTTCTTGGCGTTAGCGGAGAGATATAACTATCGTACCGGCACCTTCATGACCCCAAGGGGCGAGATGGGATTTGCCCTTCATGAAATGGCATATATTTCTCAGCTACCAACAGCAGATTTACCATATGAAGAATATATCCCTTTTATTGATGAAATAAATAAGATTTCTGAAGCCAACCCACTGATTCTTTATGTATTTGAAGAATTGATGTGCCATTACAGTATTTGTAAGGCATTTTATAAAGGACAAGGTGGAGAAGGAGACTCCAACTGTTATTCTTCCAAATGGATGGCCTATTTATTTCAAGGCCGTACTGATGAAGTTCAAAAGAAGAAATCTGGGCAGTATGTCGGTGAATTTAAACCCTTGAGTCAAGCTGAGATTAACAGATTAATCCGGGAGACAAATCATGACGATATTATCGTCGAAGAAGATATAGACACCTACAAAGCCGGTGATAGGTTAGAGACCTATATTAAGCAGGGTGGCCGAGAATTATCTGCTGAAGGTCATCTGGCCGGTTTTATATCTCTCTGGCTAAGAAAGTTTGTAGTACCTGGCACCTGTTCAGCAGACAGGATGCACAGAGGAGTTGTCTTCGCAGCAGTCCGTCTGGTTTTTGGGTATAAGATGGATTTACTGACAGCAATGACCTGTCGTCTGAATGCTGGATTAAGGGCATACACAGACAGAATGTTCGAATTGGCAAGGAAGAGCCTTACATCCTTTCCTCAGGTAGAAATGCCCTTTACCTATTTATTTGGATGGCTGCTTCTGCATTTCGAATCTCTGATGAGTGCTGGAATGGCTAGACCAGATGATACCTTTCTGGAAAGATACAAGCACATACCGAAATGGAGATATGACACTTTGACCGATTGCAGAACTATATTAAACAGGGGAGAACTATGGAGCTTCACTTGTGTTCCTCCACCTGTTGGTTATGAGAGCATGCCTGGGAGATTGATTGACGGCGTTGGTGCTAATGAGTTGGATGATATCCAACATGAATGGCTAAAGAGAATCAGGCCATCTCATTTAATCTGCCGTCGTGACAACATCACTTATCTAGAGCCATATCTCCCGAGCAGATTTGCTCGGCAATTTGGTTACGATCAGTTGAATGTAGGCAATGCAACGACGTGTTTTGGTTATCAAGGAGGGTTGATTGATGGTGCCAGAGCTTGGCTATATTACATTGCCAAAGGTACAGGGGCTACCTTTTCTATGCCAGATCCGGTCAGCTATCGGAGAGGAGCTAGAATATTGGCGTCCTATGCCAGATTCTATGTATCAGCTAATACTTTTGATGAAAAATTTAGCATCTTAGGCAGAAGCTTTATTCATGTTGAAAAGAAATCAACCAAATCAGCCTTGCCTAGAGATTGTCATGACAAAGAAGATCCTCTGGCCACTGATGAAGTTGATGATGATGTTTTAGAGACTTTCTTCTCTGATGACCTTCATCAACCATTGCATGTACCCATCGGGAGTGCTGAAGAAAGTATATCTGCTGATAATACCCCGAAGAGGAAGCGAGGTAAAAGTGCTGCTGGTCCTGCTGCAAAAAGAGTTACTCGAGCAGAGACTCGAAGTCGCGGAGGAATTACTATTCCAGGGAATTCTCCTGTGTCTAATCGAGTCAGAGATGTTGATGAAGCAGGTAGTAATCCAATAGACAATTATCCTACTGTTCCATTAACTAAAAGAATAGGAAGGAAAGTGATAGTTTCAAAAACTAAATCCGTGATTTGTCTGGATGCAGAGAGTCCTACCGATCGTGCTATGCGATTGGCTTCAGAAAAACAAGCTGCATTTGATTTTTCTGTAAAGACAGAACCTGTTGAAGAAGAGATTCCTGAACCTGCTGGGTCTTCCATGCCTTCTGATATAGGCTCAGTTCCACAAATGGCCGATGATGCGCAGGAAATTAGTCAACCTGCGGTAGAGGCCGAGCATCAGACTGAAACGGCTAATGACTTACTGATTTCGGGAGAATCAGTGAAGGAAGCCACTTCTCTCAATCCAATTGCTGAAGCTTCAGAGAGCGAACAAGTTGACTATGAACCGGCATCTCATTCTTCTGGAGAAGAAGACATGGAGATAGACGATGAATCACCGTCTAAAACACCAATTGATGCACTGAAGACCATTAGTCAACACTCAGGGTTGACACCAGAGCCGGAGAGGCATATAGAAGTTCAAGTTCCGAGTACTTCTGGGGCGGGAAGCAGTGAAATAAATCCCGTGTCAGAAAGTACCTTGAACAGACTAAGAGCCGGGCTGAATGATCCGAAGGAAACTGAATATGAACCAGCTCCAGGTAATATTTTATTCATCAAAGTTTTGTCTTATTTCTGCTTTATTGTCTTTTGGTTTTGATCATGCTTTTTTGATTCCAACAGCTGTAGGAACTGCACCGGCTATGAGTTCTACTCAAGCCCCACTTGTTCAAACTGATGTGGGTGAGGGGAGTTCACATTTGCCGAGTTCTCCAAAAGCACTAACTTCAGCTCCAAGAATAGAGGCTCCTCCTGCTCCTTCCCCTACTATTGCAGCGACTCCCGGTTTTGATACAGGGATAGCAAAGATCATGAGGATGTATTCAGATATTATTTATTCGTATCTGGATACATTCTCAAGACGACTTATGAAGGATGAGACTATGCCCTTTTCGAGTCTTCGAGAAGCGACTAGTTTTCCACTTTCAGCTTTGAGACAGGCTGGTTATGGGATCCAGTGTGTCTTTTTTGAACATCTCCTGAATAATTTAGAAGCAAACATCCATAAATATTGGGAGATAAAAAAGGAGTATATTAATTCCCTGACTGCAGCTGAGATTGCTCAATTGGAGAATGAAGCTCAAGCTCAGCACATTGCTCTGACAGAATTCCTCGCTCAGTCTTCCAAAGAACTAATGGCAAAAGACGAAGAAATAATAAGTACTCGTCAGAATATGGAGCACCTAGAGAAAGATGAAGCGTCAAAAGCTGAAGAGCTTAGAAAGTTGAGGGAAGAGCTAGCTCGTATTCAGGAGCAAATTGCCTCTGTGGAAACAGAACAATCAGAGATTGCTACTAATCGTAAATCTGCAGCTGAACGCTGTCAAGTTTTACAGCAGGAGCGAGAATTGATACAAATCAATCAGATTGAAGAGACCAATCGCCGTAGCTCTATTATTGTGGAATATGACCAACGGATGATTGGAGCTGAAACAGCAGAGCGAATCAAGAAAGCTCATGAAGAAAAGATAAATAATGTAATCGTTCGTATTCAGAAGATCATTACTCCTCCTAAATAGTTCTTTTACATTTATCATGTATTGAAGTTTTGATACCCATTTGAAATCATTGTTCTGATTTTGATTGAAATGAATATCTTGGCTTGATTTCAATTCTGTGGATGATATTTTTGTAGAAAACATGTTCAGAGGTAAATAATACATGACATATTTCAATAGAATAGAATATACAAATAAACTTTGCAACTCTATCATAATATTAAACCAAAGATTTTTAGTTTAATACTGATTAGAGAAAACAGAATTCAGATATAAAGATATCTTTAGATTCTATTTTCCATGATCTTTGGACTCGGAAATCAAAAGACGAGATATCATTTTCATAGAATAGAAAATATGATACATACTGAGATAGAAAATTCAGAGATAATATGGACATGATTTTCTATTCAAGATCTTTATTAAAACCACTGGGGATCCAATAAAACAAAATATCAAATTCTCTGGGAAGATGATACATGGTGGAATATCAGTTTCCTCTGGGGATAACGATATCGAGATAACTTTTGTAGAGAAGAATTTTATATTTGCTAGGGAATGATGAAAATATTATACATAATATTTCTTTAAGAATTTGCCATTGATAGGCATCATCATGACTTTCCCATCCATAGAGGCAAGCTGGTATGCTCCGTTAGAGAAGACTTTGTTTACTACGAATGGGCCTTCCCATTTCGTATCAAATTTGCCTTTGCTCATATGTGTCATGGTCATAGGACGTCTGACAGTAAGGACCAGTTCTCCCTTCTGATATGCTCTGACTTTGACTTTCCGGTTAAAAGCTTTTGAGATTCGGGCCTGATACAGCTCGATATTTTGTTGAGCATACAATCGTTTTTCATCTAAAGCTTCCAATTCTTGAAGTCAAAGACGATCATTGTTTTCTGTTGTAAGTTCATTGGAGATTGCAATTCTCAGAGAAGGAATCTGGATCTCAAGGGGAAGAACAGCTTCACACCCATATACCAAAGAGAAAGGCGTACATCCGGTCGTATTGCGAACTGTGGTGCGGTAGGCCCATAAACATTCACCAAGCTTCTCGCTCCAGTTGCGTTTGTTGGAAAAAATGAACTTTTTCAAGAGTTTGATGATTGTTTTATTAAAAGCTTCTGCCAATCCATTAGCTGCTGGATTATATGCTATAGAAGCTAAATTACTAATCCGATGATCGTCGCAGAATCGAGTAAATTTCTGACTGACGAACTGCGGTCCGTTATCATGGATAATACGCCGAGGAACACCAAATCGATAGATAACATGATGTTTGACGAAGTTGATAACACTAGAAGTTTTAACTTCAGATAACGGGATTGCTTCAGCCCATTTGGAAAAGTAATCGGTTATTGCTAGAATAAACCGATGTCCTCTTGATGATGGTGGATTGATGGGACCAATGACGTCCATGCCCCAAGCTTCAAAGGGCCATGATGCCACTGTTGGGTGTAAGAACTCTGACGGTTGATGGATAAAGTCTGCATGAATTTGACAGGCTTTACATTTCCGAGCATATTGAATAGCGTCAGCCACCATCGTGGGCCAATAATAACCCATACATCGGATACGATCTTGAAGTTTAGGACCTGGTTGATGAGCTCCACAAACACCATCATGTGCTTCACGGATTATCTGTTGCGCTTCTTCACCAGCAATGCATCGGAGGAGAAGACCGTCGTAAGACCGACGATATAGTGTCTTCGTCGTATGATTATAATAGAATCTGAGAGATCGACGCCGGATAGACGCTGCTTCACTCGGATTATCAGGAAGTATATCATACAAAACAAAGTCTAGAAACGGGCGTCTCCAGTCTTCAGTTATGGCTTCTGTTTCATTAGAAAAGACATATTCCATAGTAGAATCAGAAGAAGACGAAGACATTTTGCCAAACTTTAATCCAGCATCAAGGTTGAGAGAATCTTTGTCTGGTTTATGAGGAAAAGCCAAAGCCAGATTATTCTCAACACAGAATAGTTCTCGGTTATAAACTACTATCACTTGCTGACGTCTGATTGGTATAGCTAATACAGCAGCAAGATTAGCTAAAGCATCAGCTTCTGCATTATAGGCTCGTCGAACATGTTCAATAAAGAAACCTTCAAAAGATGAGGCTATAGAGAGTGCTGCTCGATGATAAGGTATCAAATCCTGATGACGAACTTCATACGTTCCTCTGATCTGATTGATAATAAGCTTGGAGTCTCCATAAACTTCTAAATATTAAATATGTAGATGTTTAGCAAGTTGAAGGCCGGTGAGTAATGCATTGTATTCGGCTACATTGTTTGAACATGATTGATCTAGAGAATAAGCCCTCTGAATAGTTAATCCTTCTGGGGATACAAGAACAATTCCAACTCCAGCGACAATATCGCCGTTAGGACCTATTCTAGATGCTCCATCAAAGAATAGACGCCAGGTAGGAATTTCTTCAGAAATCAGATTTGAATCCAAGACTTCATCAGGAATCTCATCATATAATTTAGAATCTTCTGGAATCGCATGAGCTGCCAGAAAATCAGCAAGAGCCTGTCCTTTAACTGACTTCTGAGGAATATAATGCATATCGTATTGAGCTAACAAGATTCCCCAATTAGCTAGTCTGGAGTTGAGAATACCAGGTTTCTTCATCATAATCCTGATGGGATTCACTCTAGAAATGACGTGAATCGTTTGACCGATAATATAATGTCGCATTTTCTGAACAGCAAACATTAATGCTAGGCATTCTTTCTCGATTGAAGAATAATGCGGTTCAACACCTGTCATTGTGCGACTGAGATAATAAATAGCCTGTTCATGGCCATCTTTATTTTTTTGGGCAAGTAATACACCAAGAGAATGATCCATGGCTCGAACATATAGAAGGAATGGTATTCCCGAGATGGAAGGTACCAAAACTGGAGGGTTCATGAGATACTGTTTAATATCGTCAAATGCTTTTTGGCATTCTTCGTTCCAAACGAAAGATACACCTTTCTTCAGAAGTTTGTTAAATGGTCTGCAGCGTCCTGATAAGTTGGAAATGAATCTCCTAATATAAGCAATTCTTTCTTGAAATCCTCGTAGCTCTTTTAAGGTGCGTGGAGGACGCATCTCTTGAATGGCTTTGATCTTCTCAGGATCCACGTGTATACCTTTAGCGGTAATGACGAAGCCGAGAAATTTACCACTAGAGACGCCCAGGAAGGACTTAGTAGGGTTCATTTTAAGTTGATGCTGACGCATTAAATCAAAGATAGTCTTCAAATCTTGGATATGATCCTCCTTTCGTCGACTTTTGACTGCAATATCATCAACATAGCATTTGACTATTTTTCGGAGATGTTCGCGGAATATAGTGCTCATTGCTCGCTGATATGTTGCCCCTGCATTCTTGAGTCCAAACGGCATCACTGTATAACAGTATGTACCGATCGGCGTTCTGAAGGAAGTGTGTTTTTCATCATCTGGAAACATTTTGATCTGGTTGTATCTCGAATACCCATCCATGAATGACATTCATTCGAAACCACATGTATTGTCGATCATGACATCTGTAATTGGAAGAGGAAACTTATCTTTAGGACAAGCTGCATTGAGATCGCGAAAGTCTATACAGACTCGGATCTTGCTAGTCTTTTTAAGGACAGGAACGATGTTAGCCACCCATTCAGGATGTTGTTCCTCTCGAATAAATCCAGAAGCCATAAGCTTGTTGACTTCAGCTTTAATTGCATCCTTGATGTCTGGACGAAATCGTCGCTGTTGTTGTTTGACTGGTCTAGCATTTGGCATGATATTGAGTTTGTGCATTGCAATCTTTGGATCTAGTCCTGGCATATCCTCATAACTCCAGGCAAAGACATCGATATAATCATGAATAAGCTTGATCATTTCTTGCTTATCTGTTTCTGAAAGACTTTCACTGATGAATATTGGTTTAGGAGACCCTTCTTCACCCACATCAATTTGGATCAGTTTATCTTCAGTAGGAGGTTCCCTCTGCTCGAACCTGAATTCCTATTGATTATCTAATCTTTGAGCCCATTGTTCCGATTCGGGTGATATTTCAAAATCATCCTCATTTTCATCATTTTCTTGCGGGCCACCAACGGAGACCATATTGATGGATAAAATAGAGCGATGGAGATCGCCAATACTCGTGTCAGAATCCCAAGAGAGGGAATCAGAAGACTCAGATCGTTCGTCTTCATCGGATTTTGAATCTTCATGGACGATGTTGATAAAGGAGGTAGGAGCAATGTAACCTAAACCACATTTTGTCCTTCCATATTTTAATAGAGGAATTCGAACAGGCATTCTTCTTCCTTTTCCATTATTGAGACTGGTTCTAAAGTCATAACCTATATTCCTGATAATATTTTTAGATTGCTGACTGTAGCGACGCAGTTGTAACCTTCCAGTATCGTCGTTTATGTCATCTTCTTCCAAGTTAGGAGGATTCTGGGGTCCTTTATAAAAGAAGATTGGATTTTCTCCCTTCTTTCTAGCAGGGACCACGAAGTATGATTTTTGTATGGATTCCAATGATACGTCTGTATGAAGAGTTTGAACAACCCCTATAGTTAGTGACTCTAAGCTATCTAGCAATTGTAAATAACTTTGTACATGATTACAGACATCAATATACTGCAAAGGAGATGCTTCATTAATATTAGATACTGTATTTACAACAGAAGGCTGAGCCTTATCAGACTTAGTCAAATTAATGACAAAAGGGGAAGAGGAAGAGCGATCAGAAGTTTTGTTTCGATTAAGATCGATAACAAAAGGCTTAGAAGAGGTGAGCTCCCTTGAAGAAGATCGTGGATAAGTAGTACGTCCACTGACTGGAATGACTAGAGTATCTGGTCTAGCCTGAGAAGGTGGAGGGGGAGTGGTACGTCCACTGACAGGAATTATCAGTGAACTTTATGGAGCTTGGGCAGATGAAGTAGTACGTCCACTGACAGGAATTATCAGTGAGCCTTGTGGAGCCTGGGCAGGTGATGAAGTAGTACGTCCACTGACAGGAATTATCAGTGAGCCTTCTTCAGATGATTTAACAGACTGCGGAGGAGTGATACGTCCTTTTACAGGAATAACAAAAGTGCCAACTTTTGCTATCTCATCATCATTATCCATAGCTTGTAAGACTTTTGAGTATTCATCTTTGTACATGCGAGCGTCATTGAAGTAAGCTTCAACTCCTTTGAATGGATAGAGATCTGCAACATCCTTTTGAACTTCTCCATTATCATCAACATATTTGAAGCACTGATGAAGAGTTGAAGGAACGACATTATGTTCATGCAAGAATGGTCTCCCCAATAGAGCATTGTATGAACAACCATGATTGTCGATGATGTAAAAAGTAACTTTAGTGCGAAGATCGCCTATTTGAAATTTGAGGCGAATCTTGCCCAAAGGCTCACTTTTTCCTTGATTGAATCCCAAGATGGTAGTGATAGTGCTGGAAAGACTATGCACATGTATCTTCAGTGCATCTAGCATAGCTTTTGGCATAATACTGAGAGCGGATCCTGGATCAATCAGTAGACGATCAACCTTCATAGAATCAATATATCCTGTATGATATAAAGGACGGTCATGTCGATTATCCTCTAGCAGCATATCGTCTTGCGTAAAGGTAATGTTTGGAATAAATTCCAATACATTATGGCAATGAGAAACAGATTCTGTTTCCAACTTCTTGAGAAGAGTTAAGCAGGTTTCTGCTTGCAGCAGTGCTTCACTTAGAGTTTCTCGAGTCTCTTTAGAGAGGCGTAAGAGCTCGAAGATTGATAATTTAGCTGGGGTATTGGCTAGTTGAGCCAATATATCAAAATTATAAGGCTTTTCAAATCTTATAGGAGATGACTTCTTCAATGGTTTGTCGAAGCGGACTTGTTGTTTGCCTTTGTCAGTTGCTGTTGGTTTAGAAGGAACTGTCTCAACAGGAACATTTGAAGGCTCTTCAGTAGAGACTGGTGTTGGAGCTGTAACCGGAGGGACATCAGAAGTTTCTTCAGGAATTTTAGCATAATCTTTCAGATATATTTTTCCTGACCGAGTTCCAGCATGAACTTCAACTTCAGATTCTGGTTCAGGGTCTATGGAAACCATGTTGCAATTCTTTATCTTGCTCTTGGTTCTTTTATGTTTGATGAAAGCTTCATTCCAGAAACCAAGGCCAACACGAGATTGATTATGCCTCATAGTGATGGCTAAAGGTGCTCAGAGTCCTTTGCCTGAGTTCAAACCAGGAGCAGTGGCTAGATCATAACCCATCTTCGCCATCAATTTACGAGATTGTGAACTGTAAAGATGAAAAGCAGGCTTGTATCTATCTTCAGATTGAGGTACAGATTTTATCTCCGTAGGGAGTGAATTTCCTGCCAAGATGAAAGTAGAGGTTAGGTAAAAATCGGGTGTGAAACTAGAAGTCACATTGCATGACTTAGTCTTCCCGAGCTTCTTTTTAGATGATGGAGTCTTTCGAGGAGAAGAGGAAGACGTTTCAAACTCCGTAATTAAATCCGGGTGAATCCACATGATCTCTACCTTCTTAGTTGTGACAGGAACAAGTCCGTCATTCTGTGCTGGTAGGATGTTTACAACTTCGAGAGTTGCTTTGGGGATAGAAACAATCCTACTTTCTACCATTAAGGGAGGGAAGTCACCAAACTGCATTGAAATTACATTTGCTGTGACTGTTTTGTCTTTGGGTGTTAGTGTCACAGCTCCTGATTTAATCATCTCTTGAATCTTCCCTTTTAATACATAGCAAGACTGGATTGTATGACCCAACATTCTATGATATGGACAATATTTTGGATGATCTGTCTTATTGGCTTCATCAGGCTTTTTAATCTCTGGCAATTGAATCTTATTACCTTTGAGCAAGCATTCAAAGATACCCTGAACATCGTCATCGTCGAAAGAATATTCTTCTTTCGGTCGAGGAGGTCTCTGTTGTTAATTTGTTGGAGCTGGAGTAGCTTGGGTAGTCTTTACCTCTTGACTACTGCTTTGGAGATTGACTTCAAGAGCTTCTTTCCCTTTACGATTGTTGGGTCGAGTACTATTGCTAGCACTCTGATTTGATTCCTTGGGAGCCATTTGTACCCCCAGACCCTTGAAAGTCTCAGCACTGACTTCAGCAGCCTTGGCACTGACAATAAAAGAAGGCCAATCTTGGAACTGAGTGGACCCTGTCCACAAGCTGATAATTGGTAAGATATTCGACTTGTAAGTGTCGATAGTAACAGCATCGGGAGTTCCGAGAGGCATTTTGAGGGCTTCTCTTCTGAATCTTTCAATGAAGTCCTCGGTGGTTTCGTTATTTTTCTGTTTAATTCTTATGAGGGCTGACATGGTCATGTCATTGAGCCCTTCATAGAACCGTTCAAGAAACATTTGCTTGAAACCAGCAAATGAGGTAATGCACCCATCAGGGAGACTTCTATACCATTCATAAGCCGTTCCTTTGAGACACCCAACAAACACCCGAGTATGGAGGGCGTCACTTGGTTGCAGTTGATCAGTCATTACCTCAAAGTGATTAATGAACTGACTTGGGAAAGTTGTCCCATCAAAGAAAGAGATAGTCGGAGGCTTGTATTTAGGAGGATACGATACCTGCTTCCATTCTATTGGGTAAGGTTGCTTGATACCTAACCTTTGTAAGCCATCCTTCTGTTTGAATGCCTCGAATTGAGTTCGGAGATTCCTTAACTCTTCAGTAACAATTCCAGAAGATTGGGGAGTTGTAACTTGTTGAGTGTAATTGGGAGGAGGGACTGCAGCATATGTACCACCCCCAGCTCCAGACTGACTTGGAGTGGGTTGTACAGGAACATTAGATTGTACCCCCGAAATAGTAGAAGGTTCCGGGTTTGGAACAACAGGAGTATCTAATACAACTGGAGGGGCTGTATGTTGGACTTGCTGAGTTTGATGCTGAGCTTGCATAAGAGTGTGCATAGCATTCAATGTATCTGCCATAGCTTGCAACTGTTGTTCTAAGGAAGAAATCCTTTGTTCATGAGCTTCGGTGCTAGTTGAAGGTTCATGATTGCCCTCTGCCATGTAAGTAGTAATCATTCGAGGAATAGATGATGAAACAGTCTGTTCTGAATCATCACTGTGTGAGTCGGTATCTTTTCCGGGACTATTTACGGGAGTCAATACTGGAAAGTTGGATTCTCCAAGGAAGTCCTCTGTGATCTCCGGATTACCACTTGGATGAGAAGAAGAAGAGACTCTGGCCAAGGCTCCGGTCCTGGATCGGGTGCCGAGATAAACACCATCTTCAGAGTCTGATATAGCATCAGACCGTATGCTACCCCCAATATTTCTGGAGGTCATATTGACAGAAGCATAAAGAGGTTCATCTTCATCCAACATTGGTTCATACTGAATCCGTTCGAAAACAGATTGTCTTTTTGGTGAACAACAACATTGAATTACAACTCGAGGTTGGAAGTTGCAACCATGCTTTTCATGGCAAATATGAGCAATATCATAGCCTGATGGAGTGTCAATTCTCCGTTTATTTTGCAAATACTCCCGGAGATCTGTAGGAACAGATTGGGAAGTACTTGAAGATAGTTTCTGTGTAGAAACTTGTCTTTTGTTCTTCTGTTTTCTCGGTTCTTGAGTATATAAAGACTGATTAATTTGAGCCACATAGTTCTTGGCATATTCTGCATCAGGGTCTAATATACTTGTCTCAGTGGAATCGAGACAATTCTGATTAAGCTTGTTACGAAGATCCGTAGGAGATCTGACTTTGATATCAGTCTTGGATACTTGTAATTTGCCTTTCTCAGATCGAGAAATTTGGAGAAAAGGAAGATGGGTATTATTCCGACTGGGAGTCGGTAATAATCCATCTTTGGAGGAATTAGCCAAAAGGCGTTTTCCTTTGTTTGATCTAGTAAGAGTACTAGTCAAATTAACTCCAGAGGTAAAGACCTTAGGAGTAGAGGAGTTGACTAAAGAGTCTTTCTTCTTGGTTGGCACAAGATGTGCAAGTTGAGGGGGAATCATTTGTATGTTCTGTGGAAGAGAACCCCCAGCTTGATTTTGAGAAACAGTCAAAGGACTGTATCTGTTAGCATACGCTGACTTCAGTGTGGACTTCTGGTCATACGCTGCCTTTTTATTAGCATACGCTGGCTTTGGCTTAACGTACACTGCCTGATGTTGGCTTTTGTACGCTGTCTTTGCCGTACGCTGCCCTTTGAATGCCATACGCACAGAGTCATCAATGGCTAAAGAGCCGACTGCTGTCGTAAGAGTAGAGGGAGAATGGACTTTGACATGTCCAGAGATGGTTTTCCTTGTACACGCTGACTTGGTTAAAGAACCAACTTTGTCAGCATGACTAGGAGAAGCCACTGTTGCCGTGTTCAGAGAAGCCGAAGTGTGCTTAGTTGAAGTTGAAGACGTGTTCTTGTCAGCGTGAGAAGTGACAGAAACATCTCGGGCTGTTGAAGAAGACTTAGGGACATAGACAGAGCGTCCCTTCTTCTTGGCAGCAGAAAGAGCGGAGGAAGCAGTGCGGCCCTCCTTCGCCTTGAGCATTTCTTCATAAGCAGATTGGTCGAATTGTACAACCATCGTCTTCTTCGTCAAGCCGATCGACGAAGTATCGCATTGAGTTGTTGCTATCTCGTTGGAGGGGACAGCTTTCTCCAGCAGAGTCGCCAATTTGTTTTCCATAAATAAATTCACTTTATTTATTTTGTATCAGAGAAAATTACAACTGTAGGAATCTAATCTAGAAGACGATTACTTTATCCCTTGGACGATGCGATGAAGAAAACTCGAACTTTGAAGAACTTGGACAGCAACTGGGCAATCTCTCTGTTCTCTCTGAAATTGACTGTAGTCTCTGATGAAGATGAAGAAACTCTCTTTTATAGAGTTCAGGGTAACTGTCCTTAAGCATACGCTCAGGTAGTTACTTGACGTGTGCATAACTGCAGGGACGCGTGGCAAATTCTGATGGAGACACATTAGCGTGCGGTTGAAAGTAGTGGAGCATATTCAGGAGAGATTGATGGCATGAATGCCACGTTGCATAACTTCTGAAGAAGTGGATAACTGAGTGCAGGACACGTGAGAACGTGTGTTAACTGCACGTTGAAAATCATTCTGGACACAACTGCTGTGATACGCTGCCTTAGAAGAAGAGTCATACGCTAGCTTTTGAAGGTACATGTCTTGCATACGCTGACTTGGACAGCGTAGAACCATATAAAGCTGATACGCTCACATTATTGACAGGGAGTCGTATGGAATCCATACGCTCACTTGGTTGGGAAGGAGTCGTATGGGGTCCATACGCTCACTTAGTTGGAAGGAGTCGTATGAGATCCATACGCTCACTTAATTGGGAAGGAGTCGTATGAAATCCATACGCTCACTTAATTGGGAAGGAGTCGTATGAGATCCATACGCTCACTTAATTGGAAAGGAGTCGTATGATTGAATAAGTAAACACGTGGCATGTTCGAATAAGTAGACACGTGGCCATCATCAATCTTCTTTGATACGCCATATCTTCCAATAACTGACAAAATCTTTTCGAGCGTCGTGACTACGGATATGATGGCTGACAGACTGTCAAAACTGACAGTAATGATGGCTTTTACATTTATGAGAGATGCTGAGCTGTCCTCGTAAAAGACAAAATCGACTCTTCAAAAACCTATACGACGGCTAGTCTTCATTGGATAGCTGTCTTTGCACGAAAGACAAAGTGTCAGATTCATCCTTTATTAAATACATGCTGTGCTGTCATCTTAGAAAATAATAAAATATTCACTGAGCGTACGGCCTTTAGATGAGCGTATGGCCTTGACTGAGCGTATGGCCTTGAGCGTATGGCTTGGACTGAGCGTATGGCTTTGAGCGTATGACTTGGACTGAGTCTTATGTCAGCGTGTCATAATTTTCACACCCTACAGGATATACGGTTGGGTTCGTATCGGAAAACCGGATCTGTAGACATGTAGTTTGACGACTTTAGAGACCATTGACTCTGGCACGCTTTTCGGTACAAAGTGGGTCCAACGGCGGACATCATTTTTGCCCAAAATTACCGTTTTGCCCCTGTGACCAGAATTGGACTTAGGGACAGGAAATCCTGGCTAATTTGACTATTCTGAGAACGTTGGTTATGTTTGTTTCAGATTTCAAAGACAGTTGTGATGACTTGGACTGTATGGCTTACCAGTTGACGGTATTTTATTGGTTCTTCGTGCTGCCACCAGGCAAATATATCTTGCCTCCCTCTACAGTTTATTTACATGCATATTTCTATTATTATACAGTTTTACCAGTTGGTTATTTACTTGTGATTTGTATATCGTGCTTGCTAGTATAGATATAGTCTATGTAAAAAAAAATATAGTCTATGCACATGGTTAGCCTTGTAGTTCATATTGGGTTGGTTCTCTCGTGTATCGTGATTGCGTCGTGTCGTGTCTTCACCTGTGTCTTGACTGAGTCATGTCTGTAAGTATGAGTGAGTGAACTGCTATTCCTTTGTCTTTCCCACAACCTGCGAGTCCACACACGGGGCGAGGGTTGCCTTTGCACCTGCGAGTCCACAATCGGCGCGAGGGTGACTTGTCTTGAAACTGACCTGCGAGTCCACAATCGGGGCGAGGGTTGGTTATCCATTGATCTACCAGCAGTTCAATTATGCATACTTGATCCCGTATCCGAGTTCATAGTTATCTGTCAGTAGCCACTTGTCAGTCTCCTGTCTAGTTCATGTTTACACCCTGTATATATTATTGTATGATTAAACTGTTAGATAGACATGTTTTATGTATCTTGCTAGTCCTCTGAGGACCTGATGATCTCTTCAGGTTTAGCGATTGCATGGAGTTAGTTAGTAGAGCGGGATGGTGGAGGATTACGATCTATGATACAGGTATTTGTTTGTGTTATTTCTTTATTATCTTTTTGTGCTTTATATTTTGTACCATGATATACTCTGCTTATTTATAGACTCATATCATTCTTGGAGTCTAATCGAACAATATGCTAATGGGCTACAGACCATGACCCATACTTGTTCATTCTTGTTTATATGATTCATGTGGATTAAGATATAGTTTAGATTAGATATGATACCATGACCTTGACAGCTTATACGTACTCGAGTCGGGCTGGAGTCCGCTCGATACGTAGCTGGCTTGCTCACGAGCTCGCATCCGAAAAGCGGGTGCGGGTCGTGACAATATATACACACATACATATATATATATATATATATATATATATATATATATATATATATATAGATATTGTAAAAAAAAGGGCATTGAGGGTGGTGGGCCGAACCCCCCACTATCAGCAGCAGCTAAGCTGCGGGGGGGCCCGACCCCCCTAAAACCAAACTACCAACTCAGCAGCTGCAGCTGCAATTGTTAGCAAACCCAAGACAACCCTTAGCAAACCCGAGCCCCCATATCCTAGTTATATTAGGGAACAGAGGCGGCAGCATTATATATATAACTGCTCCGCAACCGAAACCCTAACCCCCCATATCTCTTCTCCCTCCTGAAGCCCCCTCGACCTCGAACCCCAGACGAACTACCCTGACCGCTGGCGGCGCCGCACCACCGCACGAACGCTGCCGGACATCCCAGGCCGATCGCACATCAGAACGATCTCGGTTTTGCCAAACAGCAAGGTACCCTTCTTCCAATCCTCCTTTCTTCATGCACGCTCAATGATTTCTCGAATTATAAACTCCTGTGAGTAGCCCATATGAACACCTCCAATCTCCTTCTAATATAATCCTAGGAAGCCCAAGGGATTGCTCGAGAAATCGAGGCAAAGTCGCCCCAAAAAAACTGTTAAAAATAGAGTTTGAACCTAGTTTCAAAACCACTACTTAGAAGCCGATTTTCGAACAGAATACTAGGATTATCGAGGAAATAATTTAACACATGTGAAGATGACATAACCACGATTAAAACACAACTTGTAGATCTGTATTTTAATTTCTGTGTAAGAATTAAATCAGTGCTAAACTTGTGCAAAAACTGTTTTCAAAATAGTTAATTTCAGAGAATTTTCCCCGATACGACGTACGTCCCGACAAACTGGGCGACGTGGTTGCGCTCTATACGCATCGAAAGGCGCGTATGGACGTTGCTGACGTGTGGGAACTGACGAAACTCAGTTTCGTCGCGTGTGCGCGACGAAATCAACGTGTATCTGTCGAGATACTCCCGTATCGGTATTTAATCGAGACGAAACTTGCGCCAACAGGTCCGAATCAAAATTCTGGTCCTGTGTGCCAAGTTTGGTTCGATTCTGAGAAGGTCGAATCGGAACCCCTTTTTGGCGGGCCCGCGACCCACTCAAACGGGCGATTTTGTGCATGGCTCATCGGAATCCAAAATTGGACATACCGTTGAGTTCTTCTCCTCAAACTGAATTTGTAGACATGTAGTTTGACGACTTTAGAGACCATAGACTTTGGCACGTATTTCGCTGCAAAGCGGGTCCAACGACGGACATCGTTTTGACCCAAAATTACGATTTTGCTCCTGTTCCAAAATTGGACTTTTAGACAGGCATTTCCTAGGTATATCTTCTTCACCGAGATCATTTTTGATGTTTGTTTCAGCGTCTGGAGTCATCTGTGAATTGTGAGTTTTGGTGCTGACACTTGCTACTCTTGGATTGCCCTTCTCGCACCGCAGGCAAGTATACCTTGCCGTAGATTTCTGATTGTGCTCATTTATTTTCAGCATACCTTATTATTGTATATTTATTTCTTTGTTGTTCTTTGTTATATACTGTGCGTCCAAGTCACACTTGGGTGCAAGCGGCTAAAGTTAGTCGTTATATTTATTTATGTCTTTATTTGCATGTCGACCTTGTGTCAGTTGACTACCCTATGAGTATGTGGGGTATTTTCATATCCCCTATGGCCTTGACACATGTGTATCACGTGATGAGTGAGTTTATATAGGACACGGACCTGCGTACTCGACTGGCCATCGATACGTACGGGACGTGCGACGGTTAGGAGGTAACTGCTACTAGTGTGTTGAGTTAGAAGCCGTAGCAGTTGCCAACTGGACAGGCTGTGGATACATCTTAGACAGGAGCAGTTGGGGGAGGGGACAGCTACTAGCGTAGGGGCTGCATTTATGTTTACACACTTTGGGGGCCGAGAGTGACTCGTATGAGTACTACTTTCTGTCCTGGCCGATAGCGTCTCGGATGAGCGCTACTTACTGCCACTCTTATTACTCTGCTGATCCTACAGTCCCTACGTAGAACGTTGTCCTCAAAGTGCATCTCACATAGACGGTTAGGAGATCCTGTAGAGTCATAGTTGCATTTTTTTCACATTCAGTTACTTGGCATGTTTTCTGTATCATGTTACGTCCCTCAGAGGACCTGGTGATCTCTCCAGGATTAGACGAGAAGGACTATCCAGAGGAGTACGGTACAGCATTGGATCCATCATACATTGGTGATGAGACATCTCCTGCTCATACATAGTTTTATTCTTTATTATCTGAGACCATGTATTGGACATCTTTTTATCATCTTTCTTGCTGTTTGAGGAGGTTGGACTCCATTTAGTTGAGACAATTTTTCTATAGCTGTTTGGGTGGGAATGTCTACCCGGCTATATTTCGATATCATCATTTATCTTATTTAGTGGACTTATTATATTCTCTGTGTTGAGCTGTGGATGAGATTTAGTTATATTATTGTGGCTTATCATGTATTATTATTACAGCTTATGTACCAATACGGGGATTACCATATATTGGTGTATTCTTCGTATAAGTACAGCTGGCATGTATACGTACTTAGTCCTACGTATTTTGGGACTGGGGCGTTACATATCCCCACAGAGTCCATTCTTATCTTGTTCGTATAACCTCTAAGTAAGAGAATTCTTCTACAAAATTCCGTATTTACTATGTCTATATTTCTTCTTAGTAAACATCCCCACGAGAAAATATCCCTATCGGAGTTACGCTACTATAAAAAGTTTATAACAGTTGGACAAAAAAAGAAGCAAAATCAAGACTTTTTTTCTTTCATAAAGAAAAAAGTTCTGCTATATCAAAATGAAAAGCCTCTCTAAGGAGGGGAACAAAAAGAAAATGATAAAGCTGATGTCTAAGAGGGCCGACACGACAGGCCACTGATCCGATTCCTCAAGAAGGTAATCCTAGGTCCAACGAATTATGTTGCTCGGAGCTTTGCTTTCTAACGTCTGGCTGCCTCTTCTCTAAGATGGGACATGCCTTGGTAAGCAATCTCCAGCTCTGTCTAGCGAGCGTCGATACTCTCCTTCTCTTGAGCCAAGGTCTCGGATTGCTGGCGAAGGAATCTATGCTAGTCCTTGATCTTCTCTAGCTCACTCTCCGCAGTAGCCAGCTTCTCTTCCAAAAGATGGATCTGTTCACAGAGGTCTTCACACTGCTCCTCCAAAGCTTCTTGGTGACAACTTGGACCTCCTCAGCTGTGACCACTTCTCTGACCTATGCCTCGATTTCAGTAATCTGGCGCACAACAGCTTCTCGTTCCGATTCACACTGGGAGAGCTAAGCAGCCATCTTCTCTACCTCCGCGTCTACTATGGGCGAAAGATTACGCTCAAGGCCTTGAAGCTCTAGAATACTAGCCTCCAACTCCGCCATGGAAGTCTCCAGGGCATCAGCTTCACCTCATACCCAGGATAATCCTACAGTGGCACCAGTTGGACCATTGCCATAGACCAAGCTAGCGCCAACGTTCGATTGTGCTGTAAAACACTATACCTCGTCTAAAAGTGTTGTAAATCGTGCCATTAATTTGTTCGCGTAATAATCACTGTCAGCCATGGCCATTGTGGTCATCGGAGGCACCATGGTGGAAGTCCCTGGGGTAGGAACATGAGCAACCGCAACCGTAGTCACTACAGGACTAAAGGATGTTACCGGGACAAAAGTATACATAGTCGAGGCAGAGGCCGCCGGTGGAACAACAACACTAACTATAGCTGTTGTTTGACTTAACTCTTGTATCACCCTTTCAGAGGTAGTCCCATGAGTGGCTCCCCATGGAACATACGTTGGGTCTGGGCCTCCCAAAGTGGAAGGCTCCTCCATCTCAGGGCCAACTTTTATTCCTCCAGCCAGCAAAGGTATCACAACCGGCTCTTCGATAACTTTAGTGGCTGGTTCACCAGCCCGGTCTTCGATGGATTCTTCAGCCGGCTCTTCAACAGCTTTTCTGGCCGATTTGCCAGCATGATGTTCAACGGTCTCCTCGGCCAACTTCTCAATAGCCTCTTCGGCCAACTTCTCAACGGCCTCTTTGGCCAACTTCTCAACGTCCTCCTCGGTCAACTCTCCAACGTCCTCATCGGCCAACTCTCTAATGGCCTTCTCGACCAACTCTTCAACAGCCTCGCTGGCTGACTCATGGGACAGGTCTCTGACATCTTCCCAGAGTGATGCATCAGCTACCTTATCCCCTTCACCACCCTGATTTTCGACAGTCTTTTCAACCACTTCATCAGTATGGGAAGAAGGTTCGGTAGAGGTATCCTGGACAGCGCCTTCAGCGTCCCCAGCTATCTTACCCGTCTCAGACACGGGTTCTCGGGTCGTGCCTTCGGCTACCGCAAGACCAACCCCAGGTATCACGACAGGCTCGTTTGCAGTTCTCTCTGTAGGGGTCTCTTTTTGATACACTGCCATCAACTCCAAAAATTCTTGATTTTTATAGTCGAAAGTGGCAGTCGGAGCAGGCGGAGAAGCCTCTTCTAACTCGACAGCCTCAGCGGCTTCAGTCAGCGGGATCTTCCTTGGGACAATAGTCTTCTTAGCCCCCATTGTCGCGGGCACCTCGACAGTCGAGGGCCCCTCTGTACGAGCGATTCCTCCTACCCTCCCTGAAGTAGGGCCTTCAGCTGGTACAGAGGTTGCAACCCTAACCTCCAAACGTAGTAGTACCTGAGGGGGCACCCTAGTAGCAGGTTCCTCATGAAGCTCCCTGAGGACTTCAAACTCACGATCGGTCATATCCTTCTTCAACCTTCTTGACTTCTTCTTCGTCGGCTACATAAACAAAGCAATAATAAGCAGAAGTCTCGGAATTCGACAAATTAAAAATACATACTACATACCTGTGAGGGAGACCTCGAGGATGGGCCTTTCTTCCGCTCCATGCATAGAGAAAACCGTTGCTCAGATCCGGTCTGACTGTGAGCAGTCCGCTTGAATCTCTGGGTGGGTGGAGAATTCACCTCCGTAGGGGCCTGGCACTTCAAAGGGGGATTCAAGGGTGTCGCGTTTTCCCTCTCTTTCCAGGAGGCACTAGATCCTTCTGAGGTCCTGCCTACCAACGACGCAAGCTCTCGAAGATGCGTAAGGACAGACCGAGAGGCCTCCAGCTTTGTCCTAACAATGAAACTCTGCTTCCGATCATAGCCCGAAGAAAAGTTGTTCGCCAAGCAGTGAAACTTCACGGTGGAGTACAAGATATAGGTTGAAGGACAAATTACGGGGATCTTAAAGCTCGCCCCAGTGCACCCTACACAGAAATAGTACCATGTACGTATGCCATACAACAAACTTCCCTCATAGCCCAAGCAAGGGCTCGGGTTGTCCATCATTGTCTAACTATAGCCGAACTACCATACAAACCGACTCGGCGGATAGGGTTCTAGGTATACCCGATTCTGGTTCCGGTACACCAAATGTGATGGTCGGATGGACTGCAGCCAACGAAAAGCGCCGCAAGCCAGAGTGCTCATCTCTTCGCCCCGGTCTTCCAGCTCATCTTTCGCATAATAGCTCGAGTAGGTGGGCCAAGTCCTATAGAAGTTGTAGCTATCCAAGCGCCCCAACTCCCATCTACAAATGGGGACGCCTTGATGTAGCCACCTCGTCCAACGGTAGATGCGTAGGGAGGCACCCCTTCTCCATAACCCTCTTCCATGCCAGGGTCTATCAAACTTGGTCGATGCATCGCCAACCATGCTATTAAATAATGGCAAGGGAGTTCAACTCGAGGAAACTCACCATCTTTTTTGCCATACTCTATTACCTTCCACGAGAGCTCCCACAAGCCTCATAGAGTATTGCAAACCATGGCTGGAAGCAAGGACAGCTTATGACCGAAGACCAGCTTCACTGCCGGCATGATGAGGTCCCAACTCACTCGCCCCACGGATCCGGAGCCACCAGGCACCACGGCCTTACGTAGCCATATCATCAAGAAAGTAGCCAGCACCGCTTTCGGGCTCAGGGTGGTCAGGTTTCTACAAAAGAAGCTATGAACTAAGGAGGTGGGTTTTCTCTCAGCATCTACTGAATGGGCTGACTCCCCTGCCTTGGCCATAATAGTTTCAACCTCATTGAAGGTATACTCCCTACGCATAAAAAATAGACCTGCTATGGTCCCGTCGGATGCTGTGTGAAGATGTACTCTCTCCAAGCAGAAATATGAGGGTGAGTCCTCTGGGAATCCTGGCGTACGCAACACCTGATGGTGACAAAGCAGTTCCGTGTATACCTCTATCATTTCAGGGTATTTAGCCTCCAGCCCTATAAACTCCTCATTACAAGGAGTATACTCCTCGTATGTGTAACACCCAGTTTTCCAAATGAGGGAAATTTTAAAATTTTATAATTATAATTATTATTTAATGATATTTATTTTATATTATGATTTTTAGTGATTTTTAAATTATTTTAAGCTATTTAAATTCATGACTTGTGGTTTTGACGTTTTGCTAGTGAAACCCTAGAGACTGTTTGACCTAGAGCCTAACCATGTGATTATGATATTTTAATGTCATTTTTGGCCTAAGGATATTTTTGCATTTGACCTTTTTGAATTATTTTGATATTATTTTATTATTTATGATATTGTTTTGGGGTTATTTGAGTCGGATTCGAATTTCAACTCAATCCGACTTGAAACGGGGACCCGGGGGTAGTTTGACTCTAGTGGGACCCACACACTAGTTAGACATGGCCCATATGATATTAAATTTAGTCCACATGATAAAAATATTTTAGTTAGAGGTTAGACTAATTATTATGGATAAGGTTAGTGTGATTAGAGACTTTAGAATGACTAATTTAGCCCCAACCAATTAGCCCTTTCCTAATACTCATAGAATAGGTTAGTGGGGGCATTTTGGACCATACCATAATAGGACAAATAGCCCCATATGGCCAGCCACTTTGGGAGAGGATAGGCTCAAGTTTATTTCATTATTCTCATCCACACTCTCTCTCTTGTTCTTCCCCAAATTCCTAGAGAGCAATCCCTAGCAATTTCTCCACCAAATCCTTCCATTTCGCCACCAAATCTTCTTTTTTCCTTCTCCATTCTAGCCAAGGAGGAAGCTACCCAAGTTTGGGAGGATTCGGAGCTCGTTCGTGTCCTTTTGGAATCTCTACGTGTCGGTGTCGCTCCGGGAAGGCTTTTCTTCGATTCGATCTACCGGGAGGTATAAATCCCTTCTCCTTTTTATTTTCTCATGCATATAGGTCTATTTTGAACCCATAGGAATGACCCCCATGGTTACATCTCCATTTGTGTCCATTTCGTGTCTATTTGGAGGTCATAGGAGTGTCCTTTGTGTTGTGGTTGTGTCCATGTGGAAAAATCCCAAATTTGGACACACTATGTGTTGTTGTTATGTATGAATGAATTATTACATGTTTAATCTCATATTTTTGTATTGGAGATGTGTTCTATAGTGTCTCATATATATATATTAGTGTAGAGAGTGAGTTCTTGATATATTATGTTATATACTTGTGTTCTTTTGTCTCAAACTACCCAAATCCGTCATGATTTTTATCCACGTTTTTAATTTCAGCCCTAACTTAGAAATGTTATAACTTCTAGCTCAAAGCTCGGTTTAATCTTCCATTTTTTTTAAAAGAAGCGTATTGAAGTTAGATTTCCAAAAACATGTATTAATAGGCCTAATTCTTTCTGTAACTTTTTGGAGAATTATTTGAGTGTCAGCTGTATGAAAGACAAACGCGTTCTCGGTGTTTTCGCGATTCCGGGAGTTTCCGGAAACGAAAACGCGATCCGTTTGAAGTTTCGGAAAGCTAACACATAGATCTATAACATACTTTAATGCTAGATTTTAATTCTTGCTGAGATGGTACAGTATTGATTATTAGTAGGAGTTACTATTCGGCATATACATTTTGTGCACCCTTGTGTGTAATATAATGTTCTATTTGATTTTAACCCATGTTAATGTATATACATTATGTAATTAAATAGAGAATGCAAGCATGAGTAAATGTTTAAATAAATGATGTATGAGGTGTAAGTATCCTATCTAATGTAAGCATGTATAAGTATGGCTTGTAATGAATATGTAGGTTCCATAGTATGTAATGTATGGTGCATATAGTGGTACAAGAGAATAAATGAATGATGAATGAATGCAAGCATGAATGTAATATAATAATAGATGTAATATATGTAGCCTTGTTAGGAATAAAACTAGAATTTAGTTTTGTTTCACTAAATAAGAGATACATGAGAACTCATATATGTGAATGTTAACTTCCTATTGACACGTTGCTACACAACTGTCATGCCTACTATCACTCCACACACAATGCACACTGCACTATATAACCCTCACACCCTCACTCATTGACACTCTCACTCACACATTGCCTAACACTCATTCCATGATAACACACATGTTCTTGTGCACTTTCATGACACACACACACACACCCATGAACACATACACATGCTCTTCTCTCTCTCTCTCTATATATATATATACTATACATGGCTAAATATGTTAATGTGGTAAATAGAGTTTTCCTATAGTTATATATACATATATGTGATATAGGGCCTAGTGTTGAATTCTCTTTTCATGTACACCTCCATGTTCACACACACACATAGCTTTACATGTTAGCTTCCTTTCTCTTATGTATGATATTGAATGTGATGGCTTGTGTTTGGCTTGTATAGCCTTGTGATTGGTGTGTGATTGCTAGACTAGGCTTGGTTAGGCCAAGTGAGACTTATTAGACTTGTTGGGCTAGGATTTGACCTAGTTGACCTAGTTTGACTAGTCTAGTTGACTGAAGTTGACCAAGTGTTGACTTTAGTCTAGTTTGACCTAGACAGCATGCAGATGCATTGTAGATTATATTTATCATTCCTTGTGTACATCTTGACTTGTGTTGCTCTAACTAGGAGTCAGGTACCTCATCTCGGACAGTACATTTACTTCAGACATTCAGATACGAGGCGAGTATATTCTCTGACCGTTTCATACTTGTCTGGATTTATATTCTTGCTCTAGATTACTGTACTTGATGCTGACACGATCATTATCACGGATTGGTACTATACGGATCTTCTTCTGAGATGTTATCTCCCTGTATTCACTAATACATATTGTGATGTGCGTTTCACTTACATATTATATTTATTGAATACCCATATCCTTGTATACTCCTTGTGCATATTGTACTCTCAGTATCACATGAGTCCCAGGGATAGACCATTGTACAACTATTGTATAACATTGTACATCTATTGTATAATATTGTACATCTATTGTATAACATTGTACATCCATTGTATAACATTGTACATCTATTGTATAATATTGTACATCTATTGTATAACATTGTACACTATTGTGCAAGATAACGTAACCGGAGTAGATCCTTGTGTATTGATTTGGGGAGGGGGAGTAGAATTGGTTATGTAATCAAATCCTATTGTACAATATTGTATAACTATTGTATATGTCTATTGTACACCCATGTACAATGGAGTTACCATTGCATTTTCCTAGACCGTTTACATAACCATATTGTACTCTAAATCACAGTAGGCTTACAGTTCTTATTTATCATATTTAGATATTTTCTGTTATCAAATCTCTACTGTTTTTCATATACTTCTTACTTTCAGCGTTTCATGTACCTTACTCTATTGTATGCTTTATATTTCCTAACATGATATGAACTGCGTGAGATATTTTGTGCTCGCTCCCGTCCTGACTGGACCTGTTAAAATTTTTACAAAGGATGATGAGGCACCCTGCACCCTTACTTGGAGTTTGCCTAGTTGACACTCGCGACCTGGACCCCAGGGGAGGTTCAGGTAGCTGCTGAGGACGATACCTTGCTTAGTATAAATAGTTTAGACTATTTTCCTTTTATGTTTAGTTGTTGTTCTTGATTCAGAGTTTGTATATTGTAGAGATGTTGAGACTTGTATTTCATTTCTGTTGTACCTCGGTTGAGGATTCTCTTATCTATTTTATCGTGCCATATTCTATCTCTAGATTGTGATTGAGTTGTACCTCTGTGTTGGCCTCCTTATGGAGAGCATTCATATTATGTTAGTTATAGTTCATGACCTAGAACAGCGTTCTACCGCCGACACTGCGGCGTAGGCTGGGCGTTGTTACGCTCTCGTACCCTCACAGTGGGTGCGGGTCGTGACACGTTTTTAGTGGTGGCCCATGCAGGTCGAGTTTATGTAGTGGTATTCGAACTAGAGTATCACTACAGCCTGCAGCAGGATTAGGATTATTTTTAGAGGTACTCAATCACATTAGGAAAAACTCTTAATCAGATTCCTTTGTCTAAAATTGTTGCTTATTGACTTCCCTTGAATATAAACTGTCCTCCTTTGAATTTTTGCTTCATTCTTAGAAATTGCTCCTTGTTTTGATCTGTTTTCATGATGGTTATGAAGACAGGATCTCATCACTTCGGTTCGGGGGATACTATCGAGAGGCTGGCCACCTCTCGTCCTGTTCATCAGGGCCTCGAGACCGCAGCTCCTGTTGTGCTAACTCAGGTTGGTGTATCTGCTACATTGGAGGTGCACCTTTATCTGTACATAGATTTTCTCCCATCATTTCTGATTTCTTTCAGCAGCGGTGATTCATGCAGCATCAGCAGCAGACCAGGAAAAACCAGCAGGGCGAGCTATCAACAGGCCAGTCGAGGATGCACAGACCGTTGGAGATCGTACAGCAAGTTCCGTTTTTCTCAATTCCATTCCCACAATTGTCTTTTATAATTACCTTGAAATCCGATTACATCTGTTCCTTGTTGATTGATTAATTTTGTCATGTTACTCTTTTGTTGTGTTTGTTTTTTTTCTTCTGAGAAAATCATATGGGCTAGGTCGCCTAAATCATGGAATCTAGAATCCTCGATAGTCGTGTTAGTTGGCATAGTGAGGACATGTAGTCAGATTTTGGATGTATTCTCGGGTATAGGAATTTAAGGTTTTCGTCGTCGTATGCGGCATTGCGAAAATTTTAAATACCATGAACCTAGAGGTACGTACCGTAGTCAAGGACTCTGTGATTATCGTAGCCTTGCTCACTAGCATGATGAAGACTCTAGACAACATAATTTTGGACAGACGCATATGATTAACAGATTGTATCTTGAGAAGGTTTAAACATCATACCCTTTTTGTTGTTATAAATGACTTAGGAGTAGGGATATTTAGATTGTAGAGATTGTTCATAGGTAGTTCCTTCATAGTATATAGATATGGTGACTTATAGAGTATCTGTACCCTAGAGGTGATAGTTAGCATTGGTGCTAGAATAGTAACCCATTGCAGATAATTCCCTGTTATTATGATACCAACCATTTACGTATAAGATGTTAGTATGCCATACAACCTTGATGATTATTTATTGTTTTCCTTTACCCTTCCAGTAAGGCACCCAGTAACCAGAGCCTGCCCTTGAGCATAGTTGTAGTTTTACCTAGGACTAAGAGGTCTATATATATAGATGATATACTTAGGATATATGTGATGGGTTGTTGTTCTTGAGCATATATATATGTGGTATTTGGGATTGGTGTGCTTAGCTTATGGGTAATTAGTTATGGGTGACTTGATAGGATTTGGAAGTTAAGAGCTAGTCTATTATAGAGTTTTTTTGCTAATCCCTAGTTGCCAACACTAGGTAGCTAGCATAGGTAAAAGTCCTAAGAAGTTGACCAGCTGATGACCAAGTACTAGGATGTTGAGGAAATTGACTAGTGATTGACCCTTGTCTATGTTCGGCCTAGAAAAGGGTGCGATCATCTTAATTTCGAAGACGAAATTTTTATAAGGTGGGTATGATTGTAACACCCAGTTTTCCAGATGAGGGTAATTTTAAAATTTTATAATTATAATTATTATTTAATGATATTTATTTCATATTATGATTTTTAGTGATTTTAAAATTATTTTAAGCTATTTAAATTCATGACTTGTGGTTTTGACGTTTTGCTAGTGAAACCCTAGAGACTGTTTGACCTAGAGCCTAACCATGTGATTATGATATTTTAATATCATTTTTAGCCTAAGGATATTTTTGCATTTGACCTCTTTGAATTATTTTGATATTATTTTATTATTTATGATATTGTTTTGGGGTTATTTGAGTCGGGTTCGAATTTCAACTCAATCCGACTTGAAACGGGGACCCGGGGGTAGTTTGACTCTAATGGGACCCACACACTAGTTAGACATGGCCCACATGATATTAAATTTAGTCCACATGATAGAAATATTTTAGTTAGAGGTTAGACTAATTATTATGGATAAGGTTAGTGTGATTAGAGACTTTAGAATGACTAATTTAGCCCCAACCAATTAGCCCTTTCCTAATACTCATAGAATAGGTTAGTGGGGGCATTTTGGACCTTACCATAATAGGACAAATAGCCCCATATGGCCAGCCACTTTGGGAGAGGATAGGCTCAAGTTTATTTCATTATTCTCATCCATACTCTCTCTCTTGTTCTTCCCCAAATTCCTAGAGAGCAACCCCTAGCAATTTCTCCACCAAATCCTTCCATTTCGCCACCAAATCTTCTTCTTTCCTTCTCCATTCTAGCCAAGGAGGAAGCTACCCAAGTTTGGAAGGATTCGGAGCTCGTTCGTGTCCTTTTGGAATCTCTACGTGTCGGTGTCGCTCCGGGAAGGCTTTTCTTCGATTCGATCTACCGGGAGGTATAAATCCCTTCTCCTTTTTATTTTTTCATGCATATAGGTCTATTTTGAACCCATAGGAATGACCCCCATGGTTACATCTCCATTTGTGTCCATTTCGTGTCTATTTGGAGGTCATAGGAGTGTCCTTTGTGTTGTGGTTGTGTCCATGTGGGAAAATCCCAAATTTGGACACACTATGTGTTGTTGTTATGTATGAATGAATTATTACATGTTTAATCTCATATTTTTGTATTGGAGATGTGTTCTATAGTGTCTCATATATATATATTAGTGTAGAGAGTGAGTTCTTGATATATTATGTTATATACTTGTGTTCTTTTGTCTCAAACTACCCAAATCCGTTATGATTTTTATCCACGTTTTTAATTTCAGCCCTAACTTAGAAATGTCATAACTTCTAGCTCAAAGCTCGGTTTAATCTCCCGTTTTTTTTAAAAGAAGCGTATTGAAGTTAGATTTCCAAAAACATGTATTAATAGGCCTAATTCTTTCTATAACTTTATGGAGAATTATTTGAGTGTCAGCTGTATGAAAGACAAACGCGTTCTCGGTGTTTTCGCGATTCCGGGAGTTTTCGGAAACGAAAACGCGATCCGTTTGAAGTTTCGAAAAGCTAACACATAGATCTATAACATACTTTAATGCTAGATTTTAATTCATGCTGAGATAGTACAGTATTGATTATTAGTAGGAGTTACTATTCGGCATATGTATTTTGTGCACCCTTGTGTGTAATATAATGTTCTATTTGATTTTAACCCATGTTAATGTATATACATTATGTAATTAAATAGCGAATGCAAGCATGAGTAAATGTTTAAATAAATAATGTATGAGGTGTAAGTATCCTATATAATGTAAGCATATATAAGTATGGCTTGTAATGAATATGTAGGTTCCATAGTATGTAATATATGGTGCATATAGTGGTGCAAGAGAATAAATAAATGATGAATGATTTCAAACATGAATGTAATGTAATAATAGATGTAATATATGTAGCCTTGTTAGGAATAAAACTGGAATTTAGTTTTGTTTCACTAAATAAGAGATACATGAGAACTCATATATGTGAATGTTAACTTCCTATTGACACTTTGCTACACAACTGTCATGTCTCACTATCTCTCCACACACAATGCACACTACACTATATAACCCTCACACCCTCACTCATTGACACTCTCACTCACACATTGCCTAACACTCATTCCATGGTAACACACATGTTCTTGTGCACTTTCATGACACACACACACCCATGAACACATACACATGCTCTTCTCTCTCTCTCTATATATATATATATATACTATACATGGCTGAATGTGTTAATGTGGTAAATAGAGTTTTCCTATAGTTATATATACATATATGTGATATAGGGCCTAGTATTGAATTCTTTTTTCATGTATACCTCCATGTTCACACACACACATAGCTTTACATGTTAGCTTCCTTTCTCTTATGTATGATATTGAATGTGATGGCTTGTGTTTGGCTTGTATAGCCTTGTGATTGGTGTGTGATTGCTAGACTAGGCTTGGTTAGGCCAAGTGAGACTTATTAGACTTATTGGGCTAGGATTTGACCTAGTTGACCTAGTTTGACTAGTCTAGTTGACTGGAGTTGACCAAGTGTTGACTTTAGTCTAGTTTGACCTAGACAGAATACAGATGCATTGTAGATTATATTTATCATTCCTTGTGTACATCTTGACTTGTGTTGCTCTAACTAGGAGTCAGGTACCTCATCTCGGACAGTATATTTACTTCAGACATTCAGATACGAGGCGAGTACATCCTCTGACCGTTTCATACTTGTCTGGATTTATATTCTTGCTCTAGATTACTGTACTTGATGCTGACACGATCATTATCACGGATTGGTACTATACGGATCTTTTTCTGAGATGTTATCTCCTTGTATTCACTAAATACATATTGTGATGTGCGTTTCACTTACATATTGTATTTATTGAATACCCATATCCTTGTATACTCCTTGTGCATATTGTACTCTCAGTATCACATGAGTCCCAGGGATAGACCATTGTACAACTATTGTATAACATTGTACATCTATTGTATAATATTGTACATCCATTGTATAACATTGTACATCCATTGTACATCTATTGTATAATATTGTACATCTATTGTATAACATTGTACACTATTGTGCAAGATAACGTAACCGGAGTAGATCCTTGTGTATTGATTTGGGGAGGGGGAGTAGAATTGGTTATGTAATCAAATCCTATTGTACAACATTGTATAACTATTGTATATGTCTATTGTACACCCACGTACAATGGAGTTACCATTGCATTTTCCTAGACCGTTTACATAACCATATTGTACTCTAAATTACAGTAGGCTTACAGTTCTTATTTATCATATTTAGATATTTTCTGTTATCAAATCTCTACTGTTTTTCATATACTTCTTACTTTCAGCGTTTCATGTACCTTACTCTATTGTATGCTTTATATTTCCTAACATGATATGAACTGCGTGAGATGTTTTGTGCTCGCTCCCGTCCTGACTGGACCTGTTGAAAATTTTACAGAGGATGATGAGGCACCCTACACCCTTACTTGGAGTTTGCCTAGTTGACACTCGCGACCTGGACCCCAGGGGAGGTTCAGGCAGCTGCTGAGGACGATACCTTGCTTAGTATAAATAGTTTAGACTGTTTTCCTTTTTATGTTTAGTTGTTGTTCTTGATTCAGAGTTTGTATATTGTAGAGATGTTGAGACTTGTATTTCATTTCTGTTGTACCTCGGTTGAGGATTCTCTTATCTATTTTATCGTGCCATATTCTATCTCTAGATTATGATTGAGTTGTACCTCTGTGTTGGCCTCCTTATGGAGAGCATTCATATTATGTTAGTTATAGTTCATGACCTAGAACAGCGTTCTACCGCCGACACTGCGGCGTAGGCTGGGTGTTGTTACGCTCTCGTACCCTCACAGTGGGTGCGGGTCGTGACAGTATGGTACTTTTCCTCAGGACAGCTTTGAGATTACGGACATCTCATGTAGGGCTAGCCCTATCTCTCCTCCCAGAGTATAGATGGTTTTGGTGTGGTGGTTGTACATCTCCAGCAGCGCCAGAAACAAGGGCTGGTTGATTTCCATGTCGTATCAGTAGCTCTCACGACGCGGTGCAAGCCAATTTCCTTCAGCCCCGTCTTGAACTTGCCCAGTATCCATAAGGTTAAGTTACGCCATTTAGTCTCAGGATGGATCCAAACTTCGTGTAATGCCCCAGTTCCAAAATACTTAGGACTAAGTACGTAGACATGCCAGCTGCATACATACGAAGTATAATCTAATATGTGGAATCCTCGTATGTGTACATAAGCTGTAAAATGCAGTAAACCATGACAACTTATCTCATCCACAATAAGAAAATAAATGTATAATAAAACTAACTCTGAATTTATCATTTATACAAAAGAGACAGATCCACTACCAACCATTTAAATACTACTGAACAATACAAGGAAAGGATAGATAAAAATAACAATGGACGATCCAAGAGCAAGCCTCCTCGATAGAAAGAGAAGACCACGATCTTGGCTAGAGCACCTGCGAAAAGATATGAAAGCACACACCTGGAGAGATCACTAGGTCCTCAGAGGGACGTAACAAGATACATAAAGAACATGCCATATAATCTGTGATATAAAATAAATAAAAGAAAAGGTGCATGCAATAGGGTGCCTACCAGTTCTATAGTGATAATACAGTTAAGAACAAACCTTCAACACATGGGCACTCTGGCTACAGGTACAGAAAATTCAGGTATGGTCCCACCATGATACCAGGGACCTCAAAGCATAATATTCATCGAATGTCAGAGGCCAGCAGGATCAGGAATAGGAAAGTCCATACGTGGCCCATACGTTAAGGAACTATCCTCCCCACCCAATGCCTAGTAGGATCACATCCATGTCCAATAGGAACCTCTAGTAACTGCCAAGTCTACTATCATGCAATTCTATTGACAGTTTACTCCTAACCGTCGCACGCCTCATACGTATCGGTGGCTGGCCGACTACACGAGTACGTGTCCTACATGTGACTCATAATATGTGATAAAACTTGTGTTAAGGCCGTATAAGATATACCAATATCTCATCATCAATGGGTGGTCACTAGGCTAAGTCTATGCAAGAGAAATAAACAAAAGTAATAAAAACGACCGATAGAGTCGCTTGCATCCAAGTGTGACTTGGACGCACAGTGATATAATACTAATAACGGGTAAGTAATGCTGAATATAAATAACTGAAAATAAGAATAAGTAAATCACAGAGTAAGGTGGCAAGGTATCTTGCCTGGCAGTGCGGGAATAGCAACTCCACGCAATCAATCACGTCAGCAAGAAGTCTCAAAATCTACGAACGACTCCGGATGCCGAAACAAACATCAAGAACGTTTCCGATGTAAAAGATATATCTAGAAAATGCCTGTCCAAAAGTCCAATTCTGGAACACGGGCAAAATCGTAATTTCGGATCAAAACAATGTCCGCCATTGAACCCTTTTTGCACCAAAATGCGTGCCAATGTCTATGGTCTCTAAAGTCGTCAAACTACATGTCTACGGGTCTGGTTTGAGGAGACGAACCCAACCGTATGTCCAAAGTTATATTTCGGTAGGCCGTGCACAATTTCGCCCGTTGGATCAGGTCGCGGGCCCGCCAAATAGGCGTTCCGGTCGACCTTCTCAGAATCAGACCAAACTTGGCATACAGGACCAAAAAAATAATATGGTCCTGTTGGCACAAGTTTCGTCTCGAATCGACGACTGTACACGAAGTTATGGCCAAGTTTACAATAGGTCGATACGGGGGTATCTTGACAGATACGCACTGATTTCGTCGCACATGTGCAACAAAATCAAGTTTCGTCAGTTCCCACACGTTGGCAACATCCATACGTGCCTTTCGATGCATATAGTGTACGATCATGTTATCTGGTTTGCCGGGGCGCACACTGTATCGGAAAGTTTTCTTAAAAATTTATAGTTTTTAAAAACAATTTTTCTCTAACTTTAACATCGAATAACTTTCTGAACAATATATAAAAATTTAATCTACCTAAAGGGTTTTCATCTCATATATGTATTATGAAAACTTGTTCAATTAGGTTTTCAATTATGTCAATGGAATATCTAAGAATTGTCAAAACAGGGAGTTGAACTATGAAACTGCTTTCTATTTTCAGTCCTATTTCGTGATCTTTACCAGGATTTTCTGGAATCTGTAATCCAGTATATATAAATCTACTTGAACACGGTTGAAGAGGGTCAATTATACTATCTGTAGCATTTTACGAATCGTAAAACTGTCTACTGTACTGGGAGAAATTGTTTGACAAATATAGGTACCTATTTCGGTGTCGTGGCCGTGTTGTCCCGCTCGGTCTATCGCGAGCAAAAGTTCTTTGGCAGCTACGGCAGCTCCGGCCGGTGGCTCGTGGCCGCAGATGGTATTGTCATATAGGAGTTTCGAAGATTTTTTGGGGTTTGGTTTTTGATCGGATGATCTTGGTTTATTGGTATATATATCCGAACCATCCCTCTTTGGATTCTCTTCAATCTAACTTGAATTTGAATTATGAATTGAGTTAATCCTCAAGAGAATAGGAATCAAGTTTGGATATGGTGAAATTTTTGGGGAATTGGATTAGAGTCTGCAGATTTCCAATTGTGTGGCTTTGCCTAATACCGCAGCTTGGGGGTCGGGTTTTGCAAAGTACTGTTCCCGTAGGGAACAGTACACTGTTGGCTTTTTTTTGTATATTAATAATAGTATTTTTTATATATACCTATATGTGGGAAGGTTACTAAGTAGTTAAATACATATCAATAATTTCTACAATAATTTTATTTCTTGCTAATATGTATATATATGAATATATGTAATTTATATATTTATGTTTACTTGACTTAAGCAAGAATTAACATAAATATTTCTTCTAATTTTTTTTTTCTAAAATGACAGAACTCAAAAATACTTCTAGGATGTTTTTTTTGAATATTAACATCTACAATTTACCTGCTTGTTATATAAGTCTAGCAACCACTTGCCATTTTTTTCGCAATCAAGAAAAGTTATATAAGCTATTTAATAGTTAAGAAAAGACCAAAATATTAAATAAATAAATAAATAAAATATTTTAAATTTAGGGGGTTTACATCCTACCCAACTTATAAAAATTTCGTCCTCGAAATTAAAATAAATCTTAATATCGAGGAACAACAGTTTAATACGAAGGAAGGGTAAGTACGTCAATTCGTATCTCGGTTTCCGGAAGAGAGGGAGGTAGTTGTAAAAGGGATCAATGTTGGCTCCATATCCTACATGGTAAAGTGTTCATGGTTCAAAGCCCTACCCAACTTATCAAAGTCGGCTAACTATGGAAATTGTCGTTACAAGACTTCGGGGAATAACATTTCCTAAGGAGAGTCACGGGAATATTGGACACTTCTGATCGTAGTCTCGGATTCTAAGTTAGCCTAGTATTTTCATGGCACTCTTGGTCAAGAACTTCTATAGGAGGTTTGTTACAATCTAACATGGTTCCTATCAGCCATGCTTCCAATAAGATGGTAGGAATATCTTGTTCAATTATAGCTAGAACATGCCGGTTCAGAGGATTTCACTCTTCGCCAAACATGGGTAACTGAGAGATGAGAATGAAGAGTTCAGGGGAAGAAAAATTTCATGAGCCAAAAGTTGGTAGTCTATGATGAGTGTAGAAACTTTGCTTCTGGACTATGACTAGGTAAGGGTTTGGAATCTTTTTAGTCATAATGACTAGGGTATGGGGGTTGGCGTTTGGTATCGTGTAGGAGGCATATGCTTGTTTGAGTGGAATGCATATGCTATGGATGTGATGCATCTTGCATGGATCATGGGTATCCAGTTTAGTTGGTTTAAGAGAATGAGTCATGGTTGCATGGTTAAAATCAAATGGCACATAAATGGACATCTATGGTTTGTTCTAAAGGTAATATGTGTCCTAATTATGGTGTACTTAAAATGAAGCACAAGAAGGTGTATTTGTGTGAGACATGTAGGTCATGTGGGTAGCTTGACTGGTCTAGTTCATTAGTGTGAAATTTATTCCAAGGAAACGGCTCGTGTTGTGCTCAAAATATCAAAGTCACGGCAGAGTGTATCATTGATACAGATAAAAGTAGACGTTTATGAACCACTGAATTATTGGCCTAACTCGGAACCAATCATTTGCTAATTCTTAGAGAGGCTGGCCTTTACATTTTAGAAATTTCTTTCTTGACTAAAATTAAGACACGATGCTGCGACGGAACAAAATTTGGAAAAGTCAAGGTTGCTATGTTTTACCGCAGTTATCTAACGCACGAGCAAAAGGATATAAAATACAATACGAAGATCGTGTCACAACTCCCAAGCAGATGTAGGAATGGTTACGAATGGCATTCTATTATAAGAGATGAAGTATACTATGTTCATGGTTTTATCCGACCCATACGAATTAGTTAAACGTAGAAAGCACAGTAATAGGACTTCTAAGATGGTAAATTTCAAGGAGGTGTTTGATGTTATGAGGTACTTCTGGTCATAATCATAGACTCTATAGGAAGTCTAAGTATTACTTATTTAATGTTGCTCATGTACTGGCCATGTTTTATCAAGGTGGTAGGAGAGGTCTTGGTCAAGCCTAACCGGAAAAAGTTGGTACAATGGGATTCCATTCCTCTCATAACATAGGCTACAAAGAAATATGGTTAAAGGACTGATGGAAGGAGGATTAATGAACCAAGAGATGGAAAATACATAATAAATGTAGTGGCCTATTTCATAAAGTTTGGTTTCATAGTCAAAATATGGTGATATGCATGGATGGGTTTTTAACTGGGTTTTAAAGGGGTTACTTTATTGGATATCAAACTTTGATTGATTAAGTCTTTGGTTTTAATCCATATTGGTTGGACAAGATCCACAAAATCAATCGAGACTATGCCTATTAAGTTAGGGTAACCTAGAATAGGTTCTAACTCAAGTGGTTGGCCTAATTGTCAGTCGGGTTGGTTAACTAGGTTCCTAAAGCCCGAAAATGCGCCTTCTGTGACTTCTGTGTTTAAGTAGCACAAGAAGACTCAATTTAGTGGCACACTAGTGGCATGTGCGTAGTGGGCTTCGAGTAGATCATGACCATATATTGGGTCTAAAGATTTGAGTCAAGGTTGGATTCTAATATTGTAGTCGAAAAGTATATCGGTGCTATGGTAAGGGTTATCACTAGTCCCTTTGACCTAAAAGTCGTATCATAAAAATAGAGTTCAAAGGGACGTGTTTTAGTGGACTACATGAAGGTGGACTCGTCTAGATCTTGTACGTGCAATTTGTTGGAAGGTAACAATTGGTCTCGTGCTCCTAATATTAATGTCACATTCGGTGATACCAAATGATCTAAAATATAGAGTGGAAGTTCATGAATCACTATTTTATCATCCAAGTGGGAACCAATTTATCTCAATCAATCGGTAATCCCATAATTCCTAAGATGAAGAATGGCCTACAACTATTTACTCTAGAGACTAGGACATGGTTTTAGGAATAATGAGGTTAGGAATATTTGAGTCATGACATCGTACCTTGACCTTTGGTAATAATAAGTCACGATGTGATCGATAACGCGATACGGTAGTTATGAATCAATTCCGAGGATCGTAACCCGATTTCTAATAATGGAATTAATTGCGTACCACGATACATTAGTCGAAAGAATAGAATGATTCACTCATCCATAGTATACGAGTGTTATCGATGAGGGCAAGGAACTCTACGTCACGTCATATGAAAGATCTCTAACTACTAAGTCATAAATTCTATTTGTGTTAAGCCTGCCAGACTATGGTTATAAGATTTCTAATGGTGTCGAATGTAACGCTCATGCATTATTGTTGGTAACTAGTAGATCATAATATGATGAGGTATTATGCTATGGATATTGGCTAAGCTAGTAATTGTGGTGTTTCAATGCTAAGTCAAGTCTTAATAACAAAATTGCATAACTAGGATAATATCTTTTGGGACTCTAATCTCGGGATGGGTGTCTATCATAGTCCTAGTGAATGCTTGTCCTTGTTTCTGTCTATTCCTCTCATGTCTAAACTGTGGGCTTGGTCGAGTAAAGGTTGGGTTAAAGCATAAGGGTTGCTAGTTAAAGCAAGATTCAAACAAATAATTAGAGACTCACAATAATTGGTTTCTTAAGAATAGATAGTCGTCTAGGTTGGTGTTTGACCAAGGCTATGATTTTAATCATCATCAAATTCAAGTGATTAGAAGATCGCGATAGTAGTTTTAGGGTCGAGGAGAGAACGAGTAACCCAAGGCAAGGTTTTAGTCACATGGCTTGGCCGATAGTAGCTACATTTGTGTACACAACTATCGTGGCCATGGGGAATACTCCGTTTCTATCTATCAAATACAAGTATTTGTCTTTTCAAATTAGTAAAAGGCAAAACAATGAAGAGTTCCAGAAAAAGTTTATGGAATGCAAATACGCGATTTCAAAGGCGAATGAATAATTCAAGAGAAAATTGCCAATACAGTCATTGATGAGATCCTGGATACCTCTATATCTCAATCCAAGTGAGATAGTCATAAGAAGAGCGAATCAAGTGTACTAAGGTTGATCAGACCATAATACACTAATTCTGATTAGATAATATATTAGTGGGCGTCCCCAGTATACATATGTCCTGAACAAACTTGATAAAGAATAATCTAGCAAAACTAGGCTATAAATAGCGACATCAATCATGGTAGTGCAAAGCATAAGTACGAGAGCTAATGATGAAAGTAGTTATAAATAGTTCAAGTTTCATAAGGACCTAAGTATTGTCCAGGTTTCTGCTTATACAGTTGTCCTACTGCCTCTTATATCAGGCCGTGGTTGACCAATGGAGTATGGGCTACTAAAACTTTATAATCTAGGTAAACATACCTTCCTATACTAGCATATATTCAGTACCACCCAGTTATACTTTATTAATGGATTATAAGGACACGGGGTGATAAGCCGTAAGGCATACTACCCAACTTACAAGAGCCAACTACTAGGGTGATTGAGCAATATAACACGTATATCTTGTATGAGTCATATTCCTAACTTATATATCAGGCACGAAGGGAAAAGATAAGATTCTTGGTAGGAAGGGGCAAACAAGAGGCAAATCAAGGCTGTTAAACGAGAGTTCGAGAATAAAATTCAAGGAAGGAGATAAAGTATATGGATGAGATACCTAGATTCTAATCCTATATGCAGGCCCGCTCGATACGATAACGTAACCGAAATGGCTAACTTGACCTACATGGGCCACCACAAAAACATGTGACACCCCAGTCCCAAAATATTTAGGATTAAGTACGTAGATATGCTAGCTGCATACATACAAAGTATACTCCAATATGTGGAATCCTCGTATATATACATAAGATATAAAATGCAGTAAACCATGACAACTTATCTCATCCACAATAAGAAAACAAATGTATAATAAAAACCAACTCTGAATTTATCATTTGTACAAAAGTTGGGCGGAGACAGATCCACTACCAACCATTTAAATGAGAAGAACAATACAAGGAAAGGATAGATAAAAATAGCAATGGACGATCCAAGAGCAAGCCTCCTCGATAGAAAGAGAAGGCCACGATATTGGCTAGAGCACCTACAAAAAGAATGAAAGCACACACCTAGAGAGATCACCAGGTCCTCAGAGGGACGTAACAAGATACATAAAGAACATGCCATATAATCTGTGATATAAAATAAATAAAAAGAAAGGTGCATGCAATAGGGTGCCTACCAGTTCTACAGTGATAATACAGTTAAGAACAAACCTTCAACGCATGGACACTCTGGCTACAGGTACATGAAACTCAGGTATGGTCCCACCAGGATACCAGGGACCTTAAAGCATAACATTCATCGAATGTCAGAGGCCAGCAGGATCAGGAATATGAAAGTGCATACGTGGCCCATACGTTAAGGAACTGTCCTTTCCACCCAATGCCTAGTAGGATCACATCCATGTCCCATAGGAACCTCTAGTACGTAACTGCCAAGTCTACTATCATGCAATTCTATTGGCAGTTTACTCCTAACTGTCGCACGCCTCATACGTATCGGTGGTCGGCCGACTACGCGAGTACGTTTCCTACACGTGACTCACAATACGTAATAAAATAGGTGTCAAGGCCATATGAAATATACCAATATCTTATCATCAATGGGTGGTCACTAGGCTAAGTCTATGCAAGAGAAATAAACAAAAGTAATAAAAACGACCGATAGAGTTGCTTGCACCCAAGTGTGACTTGGACGTACAGTGATATAATACTAACAACAGGTAACTAATGCTGAATATAAATAACTAAAAATAAGAATAAGTAAATCACAGAGTAAGGTGGCAAGGTATCTTGCCTGGCAGTACGAGAATAACAACTCCACGCAATCAATCACGTCAGCAAAAAATCTCAAAATCCACGAACGGCTCTGGATGCTGAAACAAACATCAAAAACGTTCCCGATGTAAAAGATATATCTAGGAAACGCCTGTCCAAAAGTCCAATTCTGGAACAGGGGCAAAATCGTAATTTTTGGTCAAAACGATGTCCGCCATTGGACCCATTTTGCACCAAAATGCATGCCAATGTCTATGGTCTCTAAAGTCATCAAACTACATGTCTACAGGTCCATTTTGAGGAGACAAACTCAACCGTATGTCCAAAGTTGGATTTCAGCGGGCCGTGCACAATTTTGCCCGTTGGATCGGGTCGCGAGCCCGCCAAATAGGCGTTCCGGTTGACCTTCTCACAATCAGACCAAACTTGGCATACAGGACCAAAAAAATAATACGGTCCTGTTGGCATAAGTTTTGTCTCGAACCGACGAATGTACACGAAGTTATGGCCAAGTTTGCAATAGGTTGATACGGGGGTATCTTGACGGATACGTACTGATTTCGTCGCGCACGTGCAACAAAATCGAGTTTAGTCAGTTCCCACACGTCAGCAACATCCATATGTGTCTTTCTATGCGTATAGTGCGTGACTACGTCACCCGGTTTGTCGGAGCGCACACCGTATCGGGAAGTTTTCTTAAAAATTTATAGTTTTTAAAAACATTTTTTCTCTAACTTTAACATCGAATAACTTTCTGAACAATGTATAAAAATTTAATCTACCTAAAGGGTTTTCATCTCGTATATGTATTATGAAAACTTTTCAATTAGGTTTTCAATTATGTCAATGGATTATCTAAGAATCGTCTTTCAAAACAGGGAGTTGAACTATGAAACTGCTTTCTATTTTCAGTCTTATTTCGTGATCTTTACCAGGATTTCCTGGAATCTGTAAACTAGTATATATAAATCTACTTGAACACGGTTGAAGAGGGCCAACTATACTTTCTGTAGCATTTTACGAATCGCAAAATGGTCTATTGTACAGGAAGAAATTGTTTGACGAATATAGGTACCTGTTTCGGTGTCGTGGCTGTGTCGTCCGCTCGGTCTGTTACGAACAGAAGTTCTTCAGCGGCTGTAGCAGCTCCGGCCGGTGGCTCATGGCCGCAGATGGTCTGGAGTGCTCGCTGGGGGTCAGGGTATTGTCAGGTAGGAGTTTCGAAGATTTTTTAGGGTTTGGTTTTTGATCGGATGACCTTGGTTTATTGGTATATATATTCGAACCATCCCTCTTTGGATTCTCTTCAATCTAACTTGAATTTGAATTTAGAATTGAGTTAATCCTCAAGAGAATAGGAATCAAGTTTTGATAGGGTGAAATTTTTGGAGGATTGGATTAGAGTCTGCGGATTTCCAATTGTGTGGCTTTGCCTAATACCGCAACTTGGGGGTCGGGTTTTGCAAAGTACTGTTGGTTTTTTTTTGCATATTAATAATAGTACTGTTTATATATACCTATATGTGGGAAGGTTACTAAGTAGTTAAATACATATCAATAATTTCTACAATAATTTTATTTCTTGCTAATATGTATATATATATATGAATATATGTAATTTATACATGTCTGTTTACTTGACTTAAGCAATAATTAACATAAATATTTCTTCTAATTTTTTTCTTCTAAAATAACAGAACTCATAAATACTTCTAGGATGTTTTTTTTATTTTTTTTTGAATACTAACATCTACAATTTACTTGCTAGTTTTATAAGTATAGCAACCACTTGCCATTTTTATTTTTCGCAATCAAGAAAAGTTATATAAGCTATTTAATAGTTAAAAAGGGCCAAAATATTAAATAAATAAATAAATAAATAAAATATTTCAAATTTAGGGGGTTTACACTTCGATCCGAAAAGCTCCTTTTGGGTACGAAACTTTCGCCGCAAGAAGTCGGTTGGCAAAGAGAGAAGCCCCAATAGATGCACGTCTAGGGTAAAATCACTAAGCATGTGGCCGAGACTGTCACATCCATTTTCCAAGTTAAGGGTATTTTGGTAATTGTAAATTTCTTTTGATTATTTTTAGTATATTATATTATTACTGTTGTGATTTTTGGCCTTTTGATAGTATAGCCTTGGTACAACCTAGCCTAGTGCCTCGCCATGACTTAGTAACTTAGTAGTATGATTAGTTAGGGTTAGTAATCCTATTCTAGTTAGTTTCAAGTTAGAAGCTAATTAGCAAGTTGAATAGAGGCTAGTTAGAAACCATTGAATTAATGAGTCATTTTAACCATAGAAAGAAGCCCAAGCCCAACTGTTAGGAAACCCTAGCCCACCCATGATGTGGCCGGCCATAGAGGGTTCCCACAGCCCCTATTTAATATCTCAGGATGAGAATTGCTTCTCTTTTCCATTCCTCCTCCTTCTGGCAAAACTCTAGGTAAGTATTCTTCATATTTTCTTCATTTCTTCTTCTTGTAAACCCTAGTCTCTTACATTGGGTTCTGATCAATGTATATGGATTGTTGATGGTGAGAAAACTCAGATTTGGAGAGCACGGAGGTTTGGAGTCACAAGAAGGATCGTCACTTTTGGAGCTTTCTATAGGAAATTTACCCTCAATAGGTAATCTCTCCAAAATCTTTTAATTTTATGAATTTTTCCCATAGATGCATCCATCTAGGTGTCCCCTAGCTGTAGGATAAGTTTTGTAGGAATTGATAATAGTTTGGTGTCCGTATCGGACACGTATCAGTGGCTTTGTGAACGTGTTTGATGAAATGCCCCAAAGGGGTTTTTATTCAAAATTTTGAAATCTATTTGAATAGATTATAGCCCTACATGTATGTTTTCATTTCCTCAGGCACTGAGTATTGTGTCGTGTCATTTTCGTGTCCCAATTTGGACAGGACACGCCGCACGAGCCCTTACGCGTGTGTCCTGCTACTCGATTGCGATTCCGGACACGACACGCAACATGGACACGTGCCACTTGGCACAGAGGTAGGGGAAACCTCTGACAACACCTCCTTTGAGTTTCGTGTCACCTCGTGTCGTATCGAGGGTGTTCTCGCACGTGCACTGGATTTGCACCACACTGTCGAACATGAAAACTCCTTACTGATACACGTCTCGTGTCGAGACACGACACGACTTGGGCACCAAACTAAGTGTTGATCATGTAGACCTATGCCTTGGCTACACGTGGCTATGAGCATATGGCGTAGGATGACCTGTGTCGTGTCTACGAGACACGAACACGCCTGCACGATGCGGTCTGTACAGACTGTGTCTGTGCGTGTATTTTGGTGTTTTTGATGGTTTGGACTCTTCGTGTCCTATTGTATGGACACGATACACCCTGCGTGACACATATTGTTTTTATTATTGCCAGTATACTTTTAATTTGGTTTTTAATTAGGTTTTTAAAGATGATTTTGATTGTTAGTGCTGTCGAGCCCTTCGTCTGATACACTGTTCGAATGGGAAATTGTAGGAATTAAATGGATTTTGATTGTTTAAAATGTAATTACATGTTAGATTATATGCTGTAGAATGTGTAGAAATATCTGGGATTTATATGAGTTTAGCTGTTTTCACTTTGGTTCACTATCGAGTTTATGAAACTGTGATACACTAACAATTTAACACTGTTTTGATTTCCTTGAAATTATTCACTGATTAAATTTCTAAGTTTTGATTAATTGTTAATAACTAACATATATACATGTCTAGATTGATGGTTTCATAGCTGAGTTACACTTTGAATCAAGACTGAGTTGTATTTGGGTTGTTATGGTTTTCTTTTCAAAACTAAATAGCTGATATAGCATTTCCCATTTATTGATTTTTGAAAACTGAATTTTGACATAAATTGGCTTGGGTTTAATCTGGAAATTGGGCTGAATGTTTTAGCAGTTAACTGAGATTGAGTTGAGTACATATGTTGAATGGGTTCGATTTATCATTATATGAAAACTGGGATTGGTATTGTCATATGTACTGTGCATTACCCTCATCTTCACATATCACTCCTGCATGAACTTAATATCTCACACACATGTACACTTGGGTATCCTCACATTACATACACTCTGTAACTGAGCTGTATGTCTGAATACAAACTGAGATTTACCTCACACCCTTCATTCACACACTCTCTCTATGTCTATATACATATGTGTGTGCATGACTATATATATGTATAACCCCTATATAAAAGTATATGTATAGGACATAAATGATTGATAATAGGCATATGTACATATGTCATAAGTGTAGGAAATGTAATGAAAGAATGCAAGCCTATATGCACCATGCTTTTGTGTTATACGCAATAGCCTATAGGTGTTATGCATATAGCATTTATATATATAACTTGTGTGGGTTATTTTGATATTGTGTTGGATTACAAGTATAGGCTTGGTTAGGCCTAGTGAGACTTGTTAGACTAGTTTAGACCTGGGGTGGCTTAGTTGACTTAGTTTGACTAGCATAGTTGACTAGAGTTGACCAAAAGTTGACTTTAGTCTAGAATGACCTAGAAATCATATAGAAGGCATTGTAATGTTCAATATTACCTTTCTGGACATGTTGTGACCTGTGTTGCTCTAAATAGGACTCAGATACTCTACCTCAGACTCATATTCTCATCAGAAAGCCAGGATATCAGGCGAGTACATTCTCTGACCGTTTCATACTTGTTAGGAATTATATTCTTGTCATAGTTTAATTTACTTGATGTTGACACGACATTATCACGGATTAGTACTATATAGATCTTTACATGAGATGTTATCCGAATACATCGTGTCATGTGCTTTTCACGAACACCATGTATTCTGTGGACTCTTATTATTCATGTATACTCATGTGCTCTCATATACTCTCATGATCTCATGAGCTTCATGTATAAACTATCATGTACAATAACATAACCAATCTAGATCCTTGTGTATTGATTGGGGGCATGGGAGAGTAGAAATAGTCATGCGAACAATTCCAAAGTAGTGTAATCATGTACAAACTCTTTAGTGTAATCATGTGCAAATCAAGCCTTTCACATGTCTATCTTGTACTCTAAATCACATAGTCACTTACAGTTCTCTATTATTATATATAGATAGCCTTGTTCTTCAGTTTTCTCTCTGTCTTTAATGCTTATTTCTTACAGCATTTCATGTATCTTAACCTATCACATGCTTTATAATTTCTGTCAAGATATGAACTGCGTGAGATGTATTGTGCTCATTCCTGTCCTGATTGGACTGTTGAAAATATTACAGGTTATGGCACAGGCTTAGATGACACTGGTGACTTGGACCCTCAGGCGGATCCTACAGTTGCTGAAGACTTGCCTATTGTCTAGATTAGTTCTCTAGACTAGTTTCCCATTAGTTGTCTTTTCTTATGTACTTTCAGTTTTTGGATATTGGTGATGTTTGTATATTCAGATATTACTCTCATTTGTAGCTGGTTGGAGATTATTCTTTTATCTTATCTTTATATCTATTCTTTTTATACCACCTTAGATGCTGTGATTGAGTTGTACCTCTATATTGTCCTCCTTTTGGAGTGTATATCATTGTACATGTATGGTTATTGCTAGATGTTGTGACCTAGGACAACGTTCTACCGCCGATACTGCGTCGTAGGCTGGACATACCCACTTCTCGTGCCCTTACATTGGGTGCGGGTCGTGACACATTTTTAGTGGTGGCCCATACAGGTCCAGTCACAACTAGTGCGATTTCATAGCGGTACTCGAACTAGAGTAACACTACAGCCTGCAGTAGGATATATGATATAGGTTAAGGTACGCAATCACATTAGAAAACTCTTATCTAATTCTTGTTGGTAATTGCCTTCTTTTGAAATGAACTGTCCTCCTTTGATTATATCGCTTCCTTCTCAGTACTTGATTCTTTGTTTTGATCAGTCTTTAGGATGGTAGAGACACGATCGCAGCGCTCTTGTCTAAGGGATACAGCTGAGAGGTCTGCCACTTCTCGCCCGACTCAGCAGGACCCAGGGACCACAACACCTCTTATTCCAGCTCAGGTGGGACCGTTTGCAACTTTTAGGATGCTCCTCCACTGATTCAGAGGACTACCCCAGGGTTTCAGGGGATGCCACTACCACCGCCTCAGGGGACAGTTGATATGGGGCAGTTCTTTGCCTTCATGCAGCAGATAATGAAGACTCAGCGACGCCAGACAGAGGATATAAGGCAGAGCATTGACAATGTCCATCAGTTAGCCATGGTGGCAGTAGAAAAGGTGACTGCCCAACCACAGGAAGGGCAAATTCAGTCGTATCAGGCGAGGACTCCGAGCATTCAGGATTGTCAGAAGATGCGACCGCAAGAATTCAAGGGTACCGAGGGTATCCTATATGCCGACAACTGGATCGAGCATATAGAGGAGATCTTTCGTCTCGCGGAGATACCAGCTAGGCTTCAGATAGAAGCAACAGGCAGCCAGATGCAGGACCTTACCCGCACATGGTACCAAACCGACCACAGGGTTGGTACACAAGGGCAGACTTGAGAGGCTTTCAAGAAGCTCTTTAAGAAGAAGTTCTTTTCCGACACAACACTTGACACCTTGGAGACGCAGTTCGAGAACCTGGTTCAGGGGAACCAGACAGTAGAGAAGTACGTCGGAGAGTTCTGCCGTTTGGACAGATTTGTAGAAGGCCTTAGCGAGACAGCAAAGGCTATAAGGTTTAGGAAGGGCTTGGTTAAGGAAGTCAAGTCCTTGACCAAGAGCAATAGAAATGCTACTTTCGAGGAGATTTTGACGGGAGCTATGGCAGCGGAGGACGACCTCGAACTGAAACTGAAGAGAGGTCACGATTCACATGGAGCCAACGACATTGGAGGCCCGGCCAAGAGGCCCCATTATCAGCAACAGCATCAGCAGAAGCCGTTCCAGCAGCAGCAGTTCCAAAGTCAGGGTCGTGTGCCTTTTCAGCAGAAGTAGATATAGCAGGCGCCTAGACAGCAACAAGTCATCAGTTGCACTTTCTGCAAGAAGCCATGACATGTATGGACGAGTGTAGGAAAAGGCTAGGTAAGTACCTCCTTTGTGGTTCAGTGGAGCACCAGCTGAGGGACTGTCCCATATCTTCGGTACGTACAGCTCAGGGAGCAGGAGCCAAGGCTCCGGCAGGAAAGCATAAGGGACCATTGCCGACCCAGCAGCAGAAGTTTACCCAACACCAGCAGCAGACCAGAGGAGGTCAGCAGGGGCGAGCCTTCGCCATGTCAGCCGAGGATGTAGAGGCAGTAGAAGATCTGATAGCAGGTTCTGTTCTTCTCGACTCCTTTCCTGTATTTATTTTTTTTAATTTGGGGGCTTACCATAGTTTTGTGTCTGTATCTTTTGCTGTTAGACACCAACTTTCTTCTGAACCATTGCCTAGGACTTGCAAGTTCACGACGGGGGGTGGTATCATCCTCGTCCGTGATGTTTGCAAAGATCAGAGAGTAGTTTTAGGAGGCCAAGAACTGGATGTGAGTCTGCTCTTAATGCCATTACCGAACTACGATATTGTACTCGGTATGGATTGGTTGAGCAGGCACCATGCCAGTATTGATTATCGCAATGGTAGAATTCTCTTCAGAGTGCCAGGAGAGCCAGAGTTCGAGTTCACCAGACGGAAGATGGACCAGAGCAGCGAAGTCTTCTGCGGAGCTTCAGTAGAGGAGCAGAGCGTGCCACATCCATTGATAGCTGAGTTCATGGATGTATTCTCGGAGGAGTTGCCAGGGTTACCTCCGGATAGAGATGTGGAGTTCTCTATAGATTTGGTGCCCGGCGCAGAGCCGATATCTCAGTACGTCAATAGAGTGAACAACAATGAGCTTGTGGAGTTGAAGAAGCAGGTGGATGAGTTGCAGGACAAAGGCTTCATCTGATTGAGTTTTTTACCATGGGGTGCACCAGTACTCTTTGTGCCGAAGAAGGATGGGTCGGTACGGATGTGTATCGACTACAGGGCTCTCACCAGCCTCACGATCAAGAACAAGTACCCGTTGTCGAGGATCGATGATCTGTTCGATCAGTTGAGCGGAGCGAAGGTATTCTCAAAAATTGATCTGAGGTCAGGTTACCATCAAGTGAAGGTGAAAAAGGAGGACATTCCAAAGACAACATTCAAGACGCGGTTTGGCCAGTTTGAGTTCATGGTGATGCCGTTTGGGTTAACTAATGCCCCGGCGGTATTCATGAACTTGATGAACAAGGTGTTCCACCAGTAATTGGACAAGTTCGTGGTGGTGTTCATCGACGACATCTTGGTGTATTCAAAGACCCCGAGGAGCATTTGAGAGTGGTTTTGGAGACTCTTAGGAAGGAGCAACTTTACGACAAGCTTTCGAAGTGTGAGTTCTTTTTGGACCAAGTTGATTTTCTAGGTTATGTTGTGACCGGAGATGAGATCTCAGTAGACCCGAAGAAGATCAGAGCAGTTGAGGCGTGGACAACACCGAGTTCAGTTACGGAGATCAGAAGCTTTCTGGGATTGGAAGGCTACTATAGGAGGTTCATTCAGGATTTCTTCCGAATTACAGAGCCATTGACTAGGCTGACCCGGAAGGACGCAGAGTTTATCTGGTTAGAGAAATGTTAGATTGCTTTTGATGAGTTGAAGAAGAGACTGACGACAGCCCCAATTTTGATATTGCCATCAGGATCAGGCGGGTTCACTATCTACAGTGACGCCTCAGGGAAGGGTCTGGGTTGTGTCTTGCAGCAGCATGGGACGGTGATTGCCTATGCATCCAGGCAATTACGTCCGTATGAGAAGAACTACCCTACCCATGATTTGGAGTTGGCGGCAGTTATCTTTGCTCTTAAGTTGTGGAAGTACTATCTATACGGAGAGCGTGTGGAGATCTTCATAGACCGCAAAAGCTTGAAGTATGTGTTTACACAGAAAGAGCTCAACATGAGGCAGCGCAGATGGTTGGAGTTGATGAAGGACTTCGACATTTCCTTACAGTATCACCCAAGGAAGGCTAACGTGGTTGCCGATGCCTTGAGTAGGTATCTAGTAGCTATGTGTTTGACGATGGATCGCCACTTGTTAGCAGATTTAGAGAGTCTGGGGATCGAGGTGATTGTGCCAGGAGTTCAGATACAGATGTAGGGCCTTCAAATTCAATAAGATTTGATAGAGAGAATCAAGTCGACTCAGTTCGAGGATGTTACTCTGTGGTATATCCGAGAACAGGTTCGAGCAGGATTGGTGGATAATGAGTTTATTCTTGCAGAGGATGTCGCATTGAGGCACGGTTCCATACTGTGTGCGCCTAGTAGAGAGCTTCGAGAGCAGGTTATGCAGGAGGCCCATCGCTCTCAGTACTCTATGCATCCAGGTGCCAACAAGATGTATAGGGATCTGAAGGAGCATGTATGGTGGTATGGGATAAAGCGGGAGGTAGCTCGCTTCGTAGCCAGATGCTTGGTCTGTCAGCAGGTCAAGGCAGAGAGGCAGAGGCCAGGAGGACTATTACAGCCATTGCCTATTTTGGAGTGGAAGTAGGAGCACATCACGATGGACTTTGTTTCTAGATTGCTGCGTACACCAAGAGAAAAAGACACGATTTGGGTCATCGTAGACAGGTTTACCAAATCAGCCCACTTTTTGCCATTTAAGGTGGGTACGTCTACTGAGAGGCTAGCAGAGATGTATATGCGGCAGATTGTCAGGATACACGAAGTTCTGGTGAGCATTGTCTCGGATCGGAATAGTAGCTTTACTTCCCATTTCTGGTGGAGTCTGCAGACTAGTTTGGGCACTCAGCTCAAGTTCAGTACTGCATACCACCCTCAGACGGACGAACAGTCAGAAAGGACTATTCAGACACTCGAGGACATGCTGCGGACTTGTGTCTTAGATTTTGGAGGCCCCTGGGAGGATTATTTACATTTAGTAGAGTTTGCATACAACAATAGTTTCCATGCCAGCATTGGGATGTCACCATTTGAGGCACTGTACGGGCGTAAATATCGTACACCCTTATCTTGGGACGACGTTGGAGAGAGAGCTTTATTGGGACCTGAAATGGTTATTGACACAGCCGAGAAGGTGAAGCTCATCAGAGATCGACTTCGCGTGGTGCAGGACTGACAGCAGCATTGGGCCGATAGCCACCGAAGACCTTTGCAGTTTGAGGTACAGCTTAGACTTAGGATTAGGTTTTGTTTGTCTTATGATTTTATTTGATCATGTGATTGTTATAGTTAAGCTGAGACCATGTTTGTGCTAGGTTGGAGATCTGGTATTCCTGAGGATATCTCTGACGCATGGTACTATTCGCTTTGTTTGAGATGGAAAGCTTAGTCCGCGTTTTATCAGACCTTTCGTCATCAGCGGAAGAGTCGGTGACGTGTCATACAGACTGGACTTGCCCCCTGTATTAGACAAAGTCCACAATATATTTCACGTGTCGCAGTTGAGACGGTATATGGCAGATCCCAGCGATGTACTGGACCATTCCGAGATCGAGGTGGGCCCTACTCTTAGTTATCCAGAACAGCCTGTGGAGATTCTGGATCGACGGAAGAAGGTGCTGAGGAACCAGACGATACCTTTGGTTCGCGTAGCTTGGAGGCACCACTCTCCAGGTGAGTCTACCTGGGAGAGGGAGGATGAGATGCGCGAAAAATACCCTTATCTTTTTCAGCCGTGAGGTATGACTTTTCTATCATTCTCATCTATTCAGTTTTGTCTTTAATTTCGAGGACAAAATTCTTTTAAGGAGGGCAGATTTGTCACATTCATTTTCCAAGTTAGGGGTATTTTGGTAATTATAAATTTCTTTTGATTATTTTTAATATATTATATTATTAGTGTTGTGATTTTTGGCCTTTTGATAGTATAGCCTTGGTGCAACCTAGCCTAGTGCCTCGCCATGACTTAGTCACTTAGTAGCATGATTAGTTAGGGTTAGTAATCCTATTCTAGTTAGTTTCAAGTTAGAAGCTAATTAGCAAGTTGAATAGAGGATAGTTAAAAACCATTGAATTAATGAGTCATTTTAACCATAAAAAGAAGCCCAAGCCCAACTGTTAGGAAACCCTAGCCCACCCATGATGTGGCCGCCCATAGAGGGTTCCCACATCCCCTATTTAATATCTCATGATGAGAATTGCTTCTCTTTTCCATTCCTCCTCCTTTTGGCAAAATCCTAGGTAAGTATTCTTCCTATTTTCTTTATTTCTTCTCCTTTTAAACTCTAGTCTCTTGCATTGGGTTCTGATATATGTATATGGATTGTTGATGGTGAGAAAACTCAGATTTGGAGAGCATCGGAGTTTTGGAGTCGCAAGAAGGATCGTCACTTTTGGAGCTTTCTATAGTAAATTCACCCTCAATAGGTAATCTCTCCAAATCCCTTTAATTTTATGAATTTTTCTCGTAGATGCATCCATCTAGGTGTCCTCTAGCTGTAGGATGAGTTTTGTAGGAATTGATATAGGTTTGGTGTACGTATCGGACACGTATCAGTGTCTTTGTGAACGTGTTTGATGAAATGCCCCAAAGGGGTTTTTGTTCGAAATTTTGAAATCTATTTGAATAGGATTGTAGCCCTACATGTATGTTTTCATTTCCCTAGGCACTGAGCATTGTGTCATGTCGTTTTCGTGTCCCAATTTGGACAGGACATGTCGTACGAGCCCTCGCGCGTGTGTCCTGCTACTCGATTGTGATTCCGGACACGACACGCGATGTGGACACGTGCCAATTGGCACAAAGGTAGGGGCAACCTCTGACAATACCCCTCTTGAGTTTCGTGTTACCTTGTGTCGTATCGAGGGAGTTCTCGCACATGTACTGGATTCGTACCACACTATCGCACGTGAAAACTCCTTACTGATACGCGTCTCGTATCGAGACACGACACGACTTGGACACCAAACTAAGTGTCGATCGTGTATCCCTATGCCTGGGCTACACGTGGCTGTGAGCACACGGTATAGGATGACCTTTGTCGTGTCCATGAGACATGAACACGCCTGTATGATGCAGTTTGTGCAGACTGTGTCTGTGCGTGTATTTTGGTGTCTTTGATGGTTTGGACACTTCGTGTCCTATTGTATGGACACGATACACCCTGTGTGACACATATTGTTTGTATTATTGCCATATACTTTTAATTTGGTTTTTAATTAGGTTTTCAAAGATGATTTTGATTGTTAGTGCTGTCGAGCCCTTCGTTTGATACATTGTTCGAATGGGAAATTGTAGGAATTAAATAGATTTTGATTGTTTAAAATGTAATTACATGTTAGATTATATGCTGTAGAATGTGTAGAAATATCTGGGATTTATATGAGTTTAGCTGTTTTGACTTTGGTTCACTATCGAGTTTATAAAACTGTGATAGACTAATAATTTAACACTGTTTTGATTTCCCTGAAATTATTCACTGTTAAATTGCTAAGTTATGATTAATTGTTAATAACTAACATATATACATGTCTAGATTGATGGTTTCATAGCTGAGTTACACTTTGAATCAAGACTGAATTGTATTTGGGTTGTTATGGTTTTCTTTTCAAAACTAAATAGCTGATATAGGATTTCTCATTTATTGATTTTTGAAAACTAAATTTTGACATAAATTGGCTTGGGTTTATTCTGGAAATTTGGCTGAATGTTTTAGCAGTTAACTGAGATTGAGTTGAGTACATTGTTGAATGGGTTCGATTTGTCATTATATGAAAACTGGGATTGGTATTGTCATATGTACTGTGCATTACCCTCATCTTCACATATCACTCCTGTATGAACTTAATATCTCATACACATGTACACTTGGGTATCCTCACATTACCTACACTCTGTAACTGAGCAGTATGTCTGAATACAAATTGAGATTTACCTCGCACCCTTCATTCACACTCTCTCTATGTCTATATACATATATGTGTGCATGACTATATATATATATATATAACCCCTATATAAAAGTATATGTATAGGACATGAATGATTGATAATAGGCGTATGTACATATGTCATGAGTGTAGGAAATATAATGAAGCAATGCAAGCCTATATGCAATGTCTATATGCACCATGCTTTTGTGTTATAGGCAATAGCCTATAGGTGTTATGCATATAGCATTTATAAATATAACTTGTGTGGGTTATTTTGATATTGTGTTGGATTGCAAGTATAGGCTTGGTTAGGCCTAGTGAGACTTGTTAGACTAGTTTAGACCTGGTGTGGCTTAGTTGACTTAGTTTGACTAGCATAGTTGACTAGAGTTGACCAAAAGTTGACTTTAGTCTAGAATGACCTAGAAATCATATAGAAGGCATTGTAATGTTCAATATTACCTTTATGGACATGTTGTGACCTGTGTTACTCTAAATAGGACTCAGATACTCCAGCTCAGACTCATATTCTCATCAGACAGCCAGGATATCAGGCGAGTACATTCTCTGACCGTTTCATACTTGTTAGGAATTATATTCTTGTTATAGTTTAATTTACTTGATGCTGACACGACATTATCACGGATTAGTACTATATGGATCTTTACATGAGATGTTATCCCCCTCGGGTGCATCGAATACATCGTGTCATGTGCTTTTCACGAACATCATGTATTCTGTGGACTCTTATTATTCATGTATACTTATGTGCTCTCATGTACTCTCATGATCTCATGAGCTTCATGTATAAACTATCATATACAATAACATAACCTGTCTAGATCCTTGTGTATTGATTGGGGAATGGGAGAGTAGAAATAGTCATGTGAACAATTCCAAAGTAGTGTAATCATGTACAAACCCTTTAGTGTAATCATGTGCAAATCAAGTCGTTCATATGTCTATCTTGTACTCTAAATCACATAGTCACTAATAGTTCTCTATTATTATATATAGATAGCCTTGTTTATCAGTTTTCTCTCTGTCTTTCATACTTATTTCTTACAGTGTTTCATGTATCTTAACCTATCACATGCTTTATAATTCATGTCAAGATATGAACTGCGTGAGATGTATTGTGCTCGTTTCCGTCCTGATTGGACTGTTGAAAATATTACAGGTGATGAGGAGGAGTTTTATCCTACATATTATGGCATAGGCTTAAATGACACTGGTGACTTGGACCCTCATGAGGATCCTACAGTTGCTGAAGACTTGCCTATTGTCTAGATTAGATCTCTAGACTAGTTTCCTATTAGTTGTCTTATTTCATGTACTTTCAGTTTCTGGATATTGGTGATGTTTGTATATTCAGATATTACTCTCATTTGTAGCTGGTTGGAGATTATTCTTTTATCTTATCTTTACATCTATTCTCTTTATTCCACTTTAGATGTTGTGATTGAGTTGTACCTCTATATTGTCCTCCTTTTGGAGTATATATCATTGTACAGGTATGGTTATTGCTAGATGTTGTGACCTAGGACAGCGTTCTACCGTCGATACTGCGGCGTAGGCTGGACGTACCCACTTCTCGTACCCTTACACTGGGTGCGGGTCATGGACGTAGTACCCGTAAAGTATATGAAGGACCGTCATGAGCACACCTAAAGGAATCCTTCTTACGGTAGCGAGTGTCCAGCTTAAAGTGGCCTGTCATCAGACCCCCCTGAGATGGGGTCTGGTCCCTCTCCATGTGCCACTTTTCGGTGAAGCCAAAGAAGACAAAAAATAGGAGATGTCGGTCGGTCGTCGGAACATACGAACTGAGGTTGTAGTTATCGAAGTACCAATGCTATCTAAGCTTCAGGAGGTCTGTCTCCTTCAAAATCAATTTGTTATCGAAAAGGAACTGAGGTTTCAGCATTTCACCTCCTGAATCACTTGCGATTGATAATTTGTCTCGATCCATCATGCGACAGAAGTAGGCGAAGTAATGTTCTTGTATTCTAGTCATTCGTTGCTCCGGCTGACCTCGGGCGATCAACTTCCTGGCAGGGTTAACCCCCTCCTCATCAAAATTTATGCCTATTAAGCAGATCGATGAATCAAAGAGGATCTCGTCGAAAAGAGGGATGGGCACAGAAACTATATACAAAACAAGACAAAGTCAGAAAAAATATATATACCAAGTATTTTCTGCAAAAGAGATCAAGATGCGCAGGCACTAATTAGTAGCCTTGCGTACTAGACTTCTGCACATGCACTGTTTAGTAGCCATGCGCACTAGTAAGATAGACTTCTGCATAGGTACTTCTCAGTAGCCTTGCGCATCAGCAAGCTAAAGCTTATGCGCAGGCACTTTTCAGTAGCCTTGCGCATCAGCAAGCCAAGCTTCTACGCAGGCACTTTTTCAGTAGCTATGCGCATCAGCAAGTAGAGCTTTAGTGCATCTTATAGACGCTACTTTGAAAAGTAGTATCCCATGCGCATCAACAAATGGAGCTTTAGTGCATCTTATAGACACTACTTCAAAAAGTAGCGTCCATATGCATTAACAAGTGGAGCTTTAGCGCATCTTATAGACGCTACTTGAAAAAGTAGCGTCTATGCGCATCAGCAAGTGGAGCTTTAGTGCATCGTATAGACGCTACTTCGAAAAGTATTACCCATGCGCATCAACAAAATAGGGCATCGAGGTTTCAAAATTGAACACCCGCTTCGTCTTGGCCATGTTTGTAACAAAAAATCAGTTACAACAGCAGGTCGTACGTCTCCATGTGCGCCAACATCAGCGACCGAAGAGTCATCAACGTCGACAGTCCCGGTTACCAGCCGCTTCCCTTTGGCCTTGCTCGTGCTCGTCCTACTAGCCTTGTCGGCCTTAGGAGCTCTGGGGGCTCTCAGATTTTTGGGGGCCATGGGGGAAAAGCTAGGGTTTTTGCTTGAAGAAGAAGAAGAAAGTCTTTTCTTTGGAAGACGCAATGAACTTAGTAAAGTTCTCTCTCCTCTGAAAAATCCTATTTACAGAGAAAGACACGTGTCAAACCGGATAAAGCCAAAGAGATGCTTCAGATTTGAAAAGATGCTTCGAAACGTATGCAAAGATGGAACGAAATCATTTCTGATTTCTTCCTAAAAATGAGGAGTCATTTTTATTTAATAAAATGATGGCTAAGAGCACTTATTAATGACGGTTACTAAGATCTCTTAACGATGACAGCCTGTCAGCAACGCGTTGTGCACCTATGCCACGTGTCATTTTCATGCTTATTTTCAAAGTATTCCAAACTTTATCCAAAGTTTGAAAACTTTGAAGAGAATCTTATAGAGGCATGAAAAAGTGTAGCTTCTACAAAGCGCAGAAGACACAAAGTTGCCGTGCACATCAAAGAACAGAAAAGCATAGTACATGGAGAAAAATGCTTTATTAAATCATGATTACAAAGGTCTACTACAGATTCTTTATGGTTAGATATAAAGACTATCTACTCAGCCTAAAGTGCACAGCTTAAAAAAGTGCATAGCCTACAAGGGTGCAGTCCACAAAAGCGCAACACTCTTCTTCGTCAGAGCGAATCACTTCCTCGTCAGAACAAATCACTTCCTGGTCAACGAGCGAGTGTCCTCTTCATCAGCCAACCTGTGGCTCTTCTAGCATAACGAAGGGTCGACAATCAACCCAAACCTGTAGCCGACGTCTCGATGTTTTGAAGCAGAACACAGCCAAAATGTTATTCAGGATCGAACCCATCATGCCAAACGCTCAAGTACGTCTCAAAACTATGAAGATGTCCTGTACCAAGGCTACGACTTCTTTGAACGAAGAGATCTACAACCAATAGATGGCTTATGTGAGGCATACGAACGTCTGAAGCTAAGTCAAGATCGAGCATGATAGAGGAGTACCAAGAAGCAATGAACAATAGCTTCCTCAAAAGCTCCCCTTTATAGGTTGTGTATGGTCCAACCCGCACGCCACGTGGCAGCAAGTCAAAGACTCCGAGTTAATTAGATAAACCTAGAATTCCTCATAATAAATCTTGAATTCATCACAATGAATCTCATTTATTGAAGCCTCTGACTAAGTCACCACTTTTCGAGCCCCTCAATGTGGCAACAGTTAAGGAGGCATTGACTCAATGCCTCAAATGTGCATTGACTCAACACCCCAAAAGTGTAGTAACTCATCGCCCTAAAAGCACAATGCCTTAGTGACCCAGAAGTGCAGTACACAGAACGAGGCACATATACCGTGCCGTCACTTCAGAATTAATGGCACACCAAATGAAGTATCAGAAGACAGCTATTGACAACTATCAATTTGTCAATTGTCAGTTGTCATATAGCAGTTGGCAGCTAGCACTCAAAGACATGTCCTCCAACGCAACTCCCAGAAGCGTAGCCTCAGAGACGCCCAGAAGCGCAACCTTGTTGATATCCAAAAGCGCAGCCCCAATGGCGCGTAGCTTCTTCACAACATGGCATTTATCCATATGGCCAGTATGGCAACCTTATCTCTCTAGATATTGTCAGATCCAGTTTGTTTAAACTGAACGAAATCTTTGAGTGATGTACACACGACATGTGGCATTGAATCAGTCATGTTTATGAATGAGTGTTAACCACCCAAGATCTCAGCAACAAGAAAATCCCAACAACTGCCACGTGTCAGCTCCGCGGCAGCCCAGCTGTGCAGTTACAATAGATTCATCTACTTGTGTTTGTAACATACCTAAAGCATTATCAAGGACATATATAGCATTCAATTATGCACAAGAGTAGTTTAAAGATAGATTTTTATTAATAAAATATGAAACTTTGTCCCGAGGGATTACATCATCTAAAGAAGGTGCCTCAATATGGGTAGATATGTAGTCTCCCAACTCTTCATCCGTGAGGACCGAAATAGCTACATGAGAAGGTGGTGGGGCTTTCTGCCATTGTTTGACTATCAGGGAAGCCGAAGTCGAAGGGTCTCATGATCTTGGAGCTGCTTCCGGGGTCATTCTTGGCAACCGGACCCTGATAGGTTCTTAGGCTCCTACCGACAAGGTGGGAGCCCTTCCGTGAAGCTTATCCACGAGAGGGGCTGTCGTTTGAGGAGGCCTCCCTTTCAGTCGAACTCTTAGTGGTTCTTTAGTCATAACTGCAGCTTTTGCTTCATCGTATGCATCAATGTCATCGTCGTCAGAGTACGTAAACTTATATAAGGCGACATCAGTATAGCACACATCGAGTCCTCGGAAGGGATCAATATCAGCAAACTCTATTTTAATGTCACCTTTGCTGGCTACATACTTCATGTATTGGTAGAGGGTGGAGGGTACGATCATATATTCGTTTATCCACAGACTCCCAGCAAGACATTGTAAGATATGGCCATATCAATGACATAACAGGTCACCTCTGTTTAGAGATCACCTATCTGGCACTTCAGACGAATTTTGCCCAAGGGATTGCTTTTTTCAGCATTAAAACCGCTGATTGTGGTGTTGGATGCAATCAACTGGTACATCGGTATCCCTAAATTCTGGAGTAAACTCTGGGGGATGATGTTGGAAGAAGAACCGTAGTCGATGTGGATGCGATCGACTTTAATGGCGCTAACATACCCTGTATAGTACATGGGTCTGTTATGCCTATTATTCTTCAGCAACATATCTTGTTGAGAGAAAGTGATGTTCGGGATTGTCTCAACCACACTATGGCAATGTGGACAAGTCCCGGGATCTTCTTCAGGTTGCTGGACCTGACTGAGAAAAGTGTCAGCGTATTGTAATGCTTCACTGAGGGTATCCCGTGTCTCTTTGGAAAGACAAAGAAGCTCAAAAATTGATAGTCTGGCTGGAGTATTAGCAAGTTGTGCCAATATACCAAAGTTGTAGGGCTTGATTGCCTCCACCGCTGAGTCTTTCTTCAGTAGTTTATCAAAGCAAACCTCATTCTGCTTCGGTTTCTCTGTTGTAGGAGATTGAGACGGGCCTGCTTCCGAAGCGTCGGGTGTTGTGGCTGTAGCAGATGGAGGTGCATCCTCCTCCAGAACCTGATTGCCCTCCCGTTGGTAAGATAGACCAAGGGGGTGCCAACCAGGGCTTCATCGGTCGTGGCAGAAACCATATAACACAATTTGAATTTCTTTCCCTTAACAGAGCATGCCGTGGACTGCATCATATCTGGAGCAAGATCGGGATGGACCCATATTACTTCGCCTTGTGGCGTTATAAACGGGATCAGGCCTTGAGCATTGTCGTGAGCCGGTAGGAGGTTAATAACCTCCATTCTCGTCCTGGGGATTGGGACGACGCCGTCTTGGGCTTCCGTCTTCGGAAAGCTGCCGAACTGACGGATTACCATATTGGCAGTGACCGTTTTGTCTTCATAGTCAAGCGAGAGGACCTTGGCATCAATCAGCCTTTATATTTTTTTTCTTTAACACGTAGCAGTCACGTGTCGAGTGGTAGATGTACCGATGGTAGTGACAGTACTTGGGGTTGTCCACCTTGTCCACTTCGTCGGGATGCTTGGGGGTAGGATTTGTAACTTCTTGCCCTTCATCAGCATGTTGAAGAGTTCAAGGACATCCTCGTCGTTAAAGGAATAATTTTCCTTTGGTCTTGGCACCTCTGTCGGCTTTTGGTTCACAGATGCTGAACCTTTAGAAATGTTGATAGTCAGGGTTTGTTTTTTCTTTTGTCTTTACTGGTGTTGGCGAGGTTGTTGCTGGATGAGCGTTTTCTGTTGTCGTTGAGTGTAGGAAAGTTCACCCCAAGCAAGTGTACATCCCGGGCATTCCTTTCAACATTGTTGGCACTGATAATGAACGTCGTCCACTCCATGCATTGAAGAGCATTGTGCCAGAGTTTGATTGCTGGGACCATATTTTTACAGCACGAGTCCATCATCACAAGTTCAGGTACACCAGGAGGTAGCCTCAAGGCCGCTTGGCGGAAGCGTTCGATGTAGGCACGAACATGCTCCATTTTTTTAAGCAATGTCCATAAGAACGGACATCATCATGTCTATTCCCTTCGTAGAATTGGGAGAAGAAGAGTCGTTTCAAATCGTCGAAAGACGAAATGCAGTTATCGGGGAGTCTGCATAACCATTAGTATGCCACCCCTTGTAACGCCTCGACGAATAGACTTGTGAGCAAGACATCATCTTTTGGCAAGTGCCCCGTCATGGTGGTAAAGTATGTCAGGTATCGACGGGGGGACTCATTTTCATCAAACGGAGTCAAGGTCTGGGGCTTATATGTAGGAGGGTAGACCACATTGTTCCAGTCAGGAGGATATGGTTGCCGAATCCCCAGTTTTTGGAGTGACTCACGTTTGTCTTTGGCGTCAAAGTGAGTGTGTAGCTCTCTGAGAGCTTCTTATATATCTTCTGACATTGGCAGGCCAGATGACCGTGGTAGTGTGCAATTCTCAGTCGGGAGTGGCCCTTGAGAGGGTGCATTCGATTCCCCATTTGTCCTCGGGTCTTGATTAACTGGAGTAGAGGCTCCGGGTAGCAGTCGGCCTTTGAGTTCGAGGACCACCTGGGTCAAAGCTTGTATGGACTCAGTCAACGTATGCAGCCTGTTTCTAGAGCCTCTATACACTGTAGGTGGTTCGATCCTTCATTCCTTTCCATGTTGTCACCCTCTGTCATGTATATTGACATTAGGTGGTGGGAAGTAGATGGTACGATAGACCTTTCGCTCTCCGGCTCAGATCCTTGGGCTTTGCTTTCGTGAGAGAAGACATGCAGATTGATGTCATCTTCCGATTCAAGGGGGTAACTACCCCCAGCCTGTCGATAACTTACACCCCAGAGGCATCTGTATCAGTCCCACACAAACCCTCATCTGGTTGAAATGACAGGTTGTTACGGAATGTCGGAGGCTTGCTACCCCAGCTTGTATTATCGATGAAGCGACAGTTCTCTATGATGAGGACTTGGCCTTGGAGCGAGTGTGTTGGAACAAACTCGTGCCGGGTACGGCCAGCTTGCTGCCTTGAGGTCGACTCTTAGATGCACTAGCTGACACATGAGGGTTTTTGGAACTTTTCTTGAGAAAGGGTGAGCTCCATGTAGCATTGCACGAGTGTAACTACAACTTTTCTAAAATGAGGCTATTTTTGACTTTTTGTGAATTTGATTATTTTAGTTATTATTTAATTAATTAAACTGTATTAGTGATATATTTGGTAAAACCTTATATACACATTGATTAGATGTTAGCTATGACCAAGAAAACTTAGTTAGTAAGATTAGACAACCTTAGATTTATTCTAATTAATTAATTAGACTCTAATTAGCTAGAAATCACTTAGAACCTATTTGAGGGCTAAAAACAATAAGTTAGTTTGGGCCTTTACCAAAGAGGCTTGACATGACATGTTAGGAAGGCCTTTTAGGCATTTATACCTAAACCAAACCCTAGTAAACCCTATGGCCGGCTACTAGAGCCCCTCCCCCTTGCTATTAATAGCTAACATTTCCTCCTTCTTTGCCTTTTCATTGAAAACCCTAACCCTAATTTGTGTTCTTCTTCAAATTTCCTTCATCTCCCAAATTGAGTCCAAATTCCCTCAAACTAATTGCAAACTCTTCCCCTTGAAGAAGTCTCTATTGGCTAGCTTAGAAGCATTTGGAGCAATTTGGCCGGTGGAGCTTGGTGGAGATAGATCTAGGATTTATTTCTTGGGAATTCATCTCCCAAGTGGTAAGATCCCTCTAAACCCTCTAATTTCCTTCATTTAGTATAGATGTATTAATTTAGGATCCCCCTTGACATTAGGAATGCCTACGGTCATTTTTGGATCCATTTGGGGTGCGTATCACGGGCGTATCGCATCGTATCGAATATGTACACCAAGTGTTTGATGAAATGACTCTTAGGGCATTAATACTTAGATTTCAGTTTTAACCTATGTTTTATATTGGCAGTATGTTGTGTTAGTAATGTTAGGTGTTTTCTTGTGATTTTGGTTTGGATTTGGTGGAGTATTACAAATGGGGGGCTTGTATTACTGTTCACTGTTTGGATGTTCTGTCCATATCAATAACATGTGCATTCATTTGACATATGTGGACCATTTACATATGGGGCATGTGAATGCCTATGTGACTTCATTGAACTGCATTCACTATGCTCTGTCCCCCTGTACCAAATTGTGTTCTGAACATTGCACTACTGTTCTGACCTACCATTAGAACCATACTGTTCTGATCTTCCAAATCGACTCACTGCCTTGAGTATCAGATACTACTGCCCTGTCCCTTAAGCTCGAGTGCAGTGGATACCTGGACATTTTAAGCAGTCGAGCCTCATTTTTGGTACTGCCTTGTTGATGCTCAGTTGGATTTGGGATGTCCTATACATCATATGTATCAGATATTTGTATGGGATATCATTAGTTCAGACCTTTAACTTATAATAGCCCCACATCATTAGTTCACTACATTTTATTATTCACTGCATACAGGTTAACCCTCTTCATCGTGATGGTTCAGTCACTCATGAATTAGTTACTGCATATTCTTGCATCTGAACCACATTGTCTCATTGTCCAGATACTGAACTATAGTGCAGACATCCCTTGTTGAGACCTTGTATATGTGAAGTTCATAAGTGTACTTTATGTCATGCATTCACTATATGTCCTGCACATTCAAATACCTGTCCATCTTGTTTAAGTTTACATTCAATGTTGTCCTTGTATTTATAGGAGCTTTGTTCACTGCATTTGTAATGTCCTAACCTGCTAATCCATTGTTCTGTTCAGATACTTGATGGCTCAATTTTCCTGTAGGATTTTGGTAGCAGTATATTGATTGGGGATAGCATTTTGTATCATTCATAATCTGTTCTACATTGCCTATATGTTGTTCAGTCACATGTTCATGTCTTGTCCACCTTACTTTGTTCAATTGAGTCACTGCCTATATTGTTCTGTTCCGCCTTCATCAATTGATGTTCTGTCCAGGTTGGGTTCAGTCGAGCCATTATTACATGTCCATCTTCCTTTCGAAATGCAGGAAATGTCTGTATATAGGTCCTATATAGTTGAGTATCAGAGGTATTGCATTGTCCTGCATACAAATATTCACTTTAGGACCAGTCCTTTAGTTTCCCTTTCGCTCCATATGTTTTGGTCCGCATTCTTTTTATATGTCCTGCGTATCCTTGTTCTGCCATTCGATTAGAGTATCTGTCCACTTCCTATTTGATGAATGTCCCACCTCTTCATTGTAATGTTTCCCATACCTTAGCAGCAGTCACATCTCCTATATGTTTCAGCTTTAGACTTGTGCAATTCCCTTGTATATGTATCATATACTTCTTATTTGGATATGGCTTGTAACCTGCCTTTTTGGTTTGAGTCCCCTGCATCAAGTTGATGTTCAAATATGAACTTTAAGTCCAGCCCCCATTTACTGTAGGTTTAATTCCCTTTATGAGTCAACCCATATATATAGGTCATCCTATATAGATACTAAATCCTCTAGTGTATATATGAGAGTTATATGTATAGGTATAATAGTTAGAGTAGCCAAGGTTTGAGTAATATATCCTATAAGTGGTATGTATATATATTTCTCAGTTAGATACAAAGGTGATATATATACATATAGGTACATATAGGTCATGTATAGATATTTGTAGTAGGAGAGAAGGGTATATTGTAGGCTACTAGCTAAAGTAGCATATAGCAATATATAGTTGTATGTATATATAAGTTATGAATTATTTAGGATTTTCTAATAGCTTGTTAATGGGAGTTGAGGTATAGTGTAGATACCATGATACTTTAACAAGCTATTTGACCTAGAAACATGAGTTTAGTTCCAAAACCCTAGATTGACCTAGTTTGACTAAGTGTTGACCCAAATTGACTTTACTGACCTAATAATGGCCTAACAGCATGTAAATATCGTATTTAAACCTATTGTTTAATCTAGAACACTTTGTAACCTGTAATTCTCATCATAGGTCTTTGTGACTCCAGTTCGGACACCGATACACATCCGTTGCTCAGGATATCAGACGATACATTCTCTGTTAGTTTTCATTCATAATAGTATATATATTGCCTGCTCTAGAGTACATTACTTGATACTGACACATTGTTATCACGGACCAGTACTATATGGATCTTGTCATGAGATGTTATCCTCTTAACGGGTGCATCAGGTATTTCATGTCATGTACTTTACCATGTACATCTTGTACTCTTTGTATTCGTATTATTCATGTACACTCATGTAATCTCATGTTCACATGTGCTTCATGTTCAAACTAACAATCATGTGCGTAATGTAATGTGATCGGATCCTTGTGTATTGATGGGGTAGGGGTGAGTAGAAGTGGTTATGTGATTAAATCCCTCTAGTGTACTTATTTATATGTCGATTATACCCTCACATATAATGGAGTTACCATAGATTACTCATGTACCACCTAAACCAATCACATAACTCTCTTGTGCTCTGAATCAGTTATATTTATTATAGTTCATAGATTCTCTATTTTATTCATGTATTCAGTTTCTTTATTCATATTCCTGTATTCATGTACTTCCTTTACAGCACGTCATGTATTTTATTCTATTGCTTGTTCTATATTTCCTACCATGTATTAGAACTGCTTTCATAGTTATGTACTTCGCTCTAATCCTGACTGGATATGTTGACAAAATTTTTACAGAGAACTTGGAGGATTACTTGGATCGCCAAGAGGATCCAGCTAGCCTAGAGGAGACACTAGTAGTGCCTAGAATAGACTGTTAGAACTTTGTCTGGAATTTGTCTCCAGTTATTTTGAGATGTTAGTTTAATTCATGTATACTTTGAGATACTTTGTTAACACTTAAAATTCCCTCTTTTGGGTTGAATTGCACTTTGACTTTCTATCTATTCCATATCGTGTTGTTATTCCTCTTTAATTAGTTTGTGATTGAGTTGTATCTTCTGAGTTTGTCCTCCATATGGAGAGTATATACTGGACAGGTACATTATATTGTGTTAGCTAATATTGAGACCTAGGACAGCATTCTACCGCGATACTGTGGCATAGGCTTGACGTACCCATGGTCTCGTGCCCTTACACTGGGTACGGGTTATGACAAAAAGACGACTAGAAGTTCATCCTTGTCCTTTATCGACAACCTCTTGCCGATCCTGGGTGCTGATGGCTGCAGTCATTGAAAAACTGACTGCCTTCTGGTGGAGATGTTGTTGTTTGATTACAGCAGCAGTTGATGATTACGTTAGCACAAGTGTGTCCTGAAGTATGAATATTGTGAGTAGCAAGAGGTCTCCTACCTTACTTTTGTTAGAAATCACATTACATAAGTCATAGAAAGAGGTATTCACATCTACGGCCACTTCACGCACGCAGCTGAGTTGGACGCATGGGCATAGATGTGATGGATGTGCCCTCCGACTCAATTCCTGTGTATGAGACATGCTCGGGTCATGAATGAGGGGCTGCTTGTGAGGCAGACTCACTTCACGTGGGCAGCTACACTGCTCACATGAGTCTGTCACCATAATATTCACCCCCTGGCTTGGTTCCTGCGCATGAGATGCGCCCAAGTGATATAGGAACTTTGGGAACTGTGACATCCAAGGCACAGAAGCACCTGAATCAGTTCTATCCAACTTGCCATCAGCTATACGCATCACTGTCAATGCATGCTTTCGACCTACTGTTGGCATAGCACATTGGTCACGCATGGCGCGTGCTGTCTTAGACTTCTTCATACTAGCCCTAGAAGGCGCATAGTACTTATATTCTAACTTTGCCTGACCCAGGGTACAGACAATTCTGTCAATATCAGAAGATCTTTCCTATACCACTGGCCCTGTACGCGTTAGAGTTGATGTGCCTTTTCTTTTGTATTGTACCTTCGATTGGGGGAGCGCAGCTGTGGGAATGCAGCCAACACTGCACTTCCTAGTCACTGGAGTCGACTGAGGGACTACAACATGAGTGTGTGCAGGTGCGTGGAGTGAGCCTAGGTTCTGGGATGCTTGGGGTGCAACATCCCCTTCAACTGTGCTGTTTGGCAGAGTGGTCTTGGGTTCCTAGGTGTGGTGAGTCTTCTTTGGCTTTGCTAGCCGCTTCGAAGGACTCGTGTTGCCTTCAGAGAGAAAGTCCTCGAAAGTTTGCTGATCGAAATGTACGACCAGTATCTTTTGAGATGACCCAAGCAGGTTATTGTTTGGTTGCGTCATGACCTTCTCGTAAGAGAAGAAGGAAGTCCCCAACAAAGTTGTCATTTTGTTTGCCATGAACAAAAGTTATACGAACTTTTTGTATTATAAATGAAAAAAAGTACAAAAAAAATCCTAAACAGGAGATCTAAATATAATTTGATTCTAGGAAAGTGTGACGATAGAGATCGAATATTGTAGTGGTTCCTTTACTCCGTTGATGATCTGATGACGATAAGAACTTGCTCTGACTCTCTGAATGCCTGTGTGTGGATGATCTGGGTTTGCCAATCAAGAAGCAGTCAAAGATCCTAAATGAATGAGGGCTTCTTTTATTTATAGGTTGGCACATATACGATGTGCGTATGGGCTTTTGGTGTACAGGAGTGCTGCATACACGAATGCATAACTGAATATGTTATAACGGCACTGTTGGACTGCAGATGAGCTGACATGTGGCAGTTGTTAAGATTCTTTTTTTGCTGAGATCTTGGGTGGTTGGCACCCGTTTATATACATGACTGAGTCAATGACACATGTCATTTTCACATTGCTCAAAGATCTCATTCTATTAAAACAGAATATATTTGATTGTATCTCATAGATGCTATATCTTTGCTGGCTACGTGGCCAATTTCAACAAGGGTTGCGCTTTCGGAGCATCAGAGTAGCTGCGCTTTAGGTGCGTCAGAGCAGCTACACTTTGAAGTGCTGACGAGGGAGCAAAGCTTTTGGGGAGCTAGGGTGGCTGCACTTTTAGGGCACGTTGGAGGTCGAGCTCTTGACTGACAGCTGATATCTGACATCTGACATATGCTATCTGACAGCTGACCATTGATAGCTGTCTTCAGACATTTGTGTTAGCATGCCATAAATGTTGAAGTGATGGCCCGGAGTTTGAGATGAGGCTATACCTTTTTAGCTGCTGTGCTTTCAGCTACTACGCTTGTGGGTACTCTGAGGCATTGCGCTTTTGAGGTGTCTTACGTCAACAGCTCCTTAATTTCTGCCACTACGTAGGACTCGAGAAGTGATGACTAAAGACTTAGTTAGAAATCTTATAAAAGAGATTCATTATGATGAATACGGGGTTTATCTAATTAACTCGGAGCCTTTGACTAGCTGCCACTTGGCGTATGGGTTTGACCATACACAGCCTATAAATTAGGGTATTTTTAGGGCACAACTCATTCATGCATCCCTCTCTTCCACTTTATGTCGGAGACGATGTCGTACAACGGTGACTGTGAGTTTTCTCCTTGGCGAGCTTGGCAGAACTTGTGCCAGTCGGGGGCTAGGATTTTAGAACTCTTTTTTCATAGAAGTAGCAAGCTTGATGAAGGAATCTTTTAGACGAACTCTGCTGACTATGGATGGAGTTGTCCCTGTTTATGCAACGCGCTAGCTGTGCTTTGGTCCAAGACGATACGGAGTGCCAAGATGTTGAATACATGGGCTTGGATTTATTGCCATTCCTATTCCTGTCCGGTTGGCGCTTAGTAGCTGCGCCAAGAAAAGGCCCTTTTCTTAGCTTAAATTATAGGGGGATCGAGAAAAGGCACTTTTCTTGGCATACATTATGAAATGCTTGTTACGCTGGCCGCTGCACTTTTATACACTGAGTAGATAGTACGCTGCGCTTTTGTACTCTGAGTAGATAGTACGATACACTTTTATATGCTGAGTAGATAGCTTTATTTTATGTAATCGTGAAAAGAATCTGTAATAGACTTTCGCTATTTTGTAATCATGACTAATTAATAAAGAATCTCTTTCACTCTTAATTGTACTGTGCTCTTCTGAATGCTGTCTGTCTGAAGTGCGCAACAATTTTATTAGACGTTGTGCTTTTGCTTTTCATGCTTCTATACTCTACACTTTCATATTTAGCCATTAACAAATCCTAGCCAAGCCAAGTTCCAATTCAATCTAGAGTTTGGTTTAAGTTGTAAAGAAGGCTTTGCGAAAACGTTCCAGTTTTTAAAGTTTGCCTCATTTGAAGTTGTGAGTCCTTGGACGAAAACTCGTGTTGTAAGGAGCTGTAAGTGCTCGGTTTAAAGCTTGTGCCATAGTGGATTAACATTGAGCAAGAGTACTGTAGACTAGACTGGTCCTCTCAGAGGGATACCAATATACATCGCTGTGTCATGAGTTTGCTTTTTTGATGC
>JANAVB010021792.1:4927858-4978871 GCA_029216955.1 Iris pallida
TACCAAAGGTTACATCTACTCATTTTGTAGGTGGGTTAACCCTCTCATGCTAGAAGTAAATGGATCCTCGATAGCGGATGTTTGCGGCACATGACAGGTGACGCATCTTTATTCGCGACGCTATCGATGAAAAGAGAAGAATGTCTCCTTCGAAAATAATTTGAGAGATAACATTATAGGTGATGGTACTATTGGTATGTCCCCCTATCCAGAAATAAAAGACATTTATCTCATAACCGTATTAAAACATAACCTTTTAAGTATTAGTCATCTTGCTGACAATGGTTATGATATTAGTTTTGTTAAAGGCAAATGTTCTATATATGATATGTCCACTGGTAACCCTGTCTATGAAGGAATTAGGGAGGATAATATTTACATTTTTTAGAAAGTACTAGCAGTACAGTTAAGTGCCTAGTAGTCAACCAAGATGAAAGTTGGCTATGGCACATGAGACTAGGACATACAAAGATGGATACCATTTCAAGACTATCAACAAAAAAATTGGTAAAAGGACTACCATAAATATCATTCAAGAGAGACATGATATGTGCTAATTGTGAGAAAAATAAAGCAGCTAGATCTTCATTTAAATCTATCAACGTTGTAAGTATATTCAGACTATTGCAGTTGATACATATGGATTTATTTGGACCTAGTAGAGTCGCCAGCCTTGGTGGTAAGCTCTATACCTTTGTAATTGTTGAGAATTTCTCTAGATATACATGGGTTTTCTTTTTATCTAACAAAAGTGATGCATTTTTTAATTTGATATTTTCTGTAAAAAGGTTCAAAACAAAAAAGGTTTCATGATTACTCGTATTTGGAGTGATCATGGAGGCAAATTCGTAAATTCTGATTTCAAAAAGTTTTGCGATGCAAATAGATTTTTTCATGAGTTTTCCTGTCCTAGAACTCCCTAACAAAATGGTATTGTGGAGCGGAAGAATAGAACTTATGGCTAGAGTCATGCTAAACCAGCACAATCTTCCAAAATACTTTTGGGCTAAAGCTGTAATGACAACTTGTCATATTTTGAATAGGGTTCTAATTCAACCTATATCGAAGAAGACACCTTATGAATTATGGTTTAATCGTATTCCTAATATTTTATAATTTAAAGTTTTTGGATGTCGCTGTTTTATTCTGAATACCAAAGATAATTTGGGTAAGTTCGACTCGAAAGAAGACGATAGAATATTCCTTGGTTATGCTGCGAAGAGTAAGGGATATAGAGTTCTTAATAAGAGATCTATGATTGTTGAAGAATCGATCAAGCGACAACAATGATGAAGACGTAAGGAACACTCCCAAAGCAACTGAAGATGCTGCAGCTGACAAAGACTACTTGGAGAGTCTACCAAAGAAGATGAAATTCATGCCAGACCATCCAGAGTCTCTTGTCATAGGTGATGTATCAAAGGGAGTAGGTACACATTCCTCTACTAAAGATATAGCTGCTAATGTTGCATTCATTTTTCAAGTAGAACCTAAATCAGTAGCAAATGCCATTTAGATAAAATTTGGATTTATGCCATGCAAGAGGAACCAGTTCAAGAGAAACAAAGTTTGGAAACTTGTTCCTAAACCCATTGGTCAATATGTAATTGGTACCAAATGGGTATTCCGAAATAAACTTAGTGAGAATGGACAAGATCTATGCAATAAAGCTCGTCTAGTGGCTCAAGGTTATAATAAAAAAGAAGGAATTGATTATGACGAGACTTATGCTCCTGTTGCTATACTAGAATCCATTCACATGCTTTGTACATTTGCATATTTTCATAATTTTAAACTTTTTCAAATGGACATGAATAGTGCATTTTTAAATGGTTTTTATAAAAGAAGAAGTCTTTGTAAAATAACCCCCAGGTTTTGAAGATTTTGTATTTCCTGATCACGTTTTCAAGTTACGTAAGACACTCTATGGACTCAAACAAGCCCCTTGAGCTTGGTATGATCGCCTAAGTTTCTTCCGACTTTAAAATAGTTTTTTAAAAGGAAGAGTTGATACAATTCTGTTTATCAAGTCTTCAAATGATGATATTTTACTAGTACAAATTTATGTGGCTGATATTATATTTGGTTCTACTAACGAACATCTATACCAAGAATTTGCTAAGTGTATGCAGAGTGAGTTTGAGATGAGTATGATGGGAGAGGTAAACTACTTCCTCGGATTTCAAATCAAACAAAACACTCAGGGAACCTTTATCAATTAAGTTAAGTACACGAAGGACTTACTGAAGAAGTTTGACTTCGACAACACAAAGCCTATGGGGACTCCAATGGCAACATCAACCAAACTTAATCTTGATGAAAGTAGCAAACCAGTCAACCAGCATAAGTATCGAGATATGATTGGTAATTTATTATATTTAACTGCTAGTCGTCCTGATATTATGTTTAGTGTTTGCATATGTGTAAGATATCAAGCTAAGCCTAAGAAATCACACTTATGCGCATGTAAGCGTATATTTCGATACCTTAAGAGTACTTCTACTATCGGCTTATTGTATCCCAAAACTACATCATTTGACCTAATTGGATATTCTGATGCTGATTTTACTGGATGCAAAGTAGACCGTAAAAGTACCAGTGGTACGTATCATTTTCTAGGAAAAGCTCTAGTCTCTTGGTTTAGCAAGAAACAAAATTATGCTACATTATCAACGACTGAAGTCGAGTATATCGCTGCAGTTTATTGTTGTGCAAAAATTTTATGGATGAAGCAAACTCTAGAAGACTATAATCTGCACTACAGAAAGATTTTCATTTATTGTGACAACATTAGCACAATAAATCTGACTAAGAACCTTGTATGTCACTCACGCACTAAATACATTGAAATATGTCATTACTTCTTATGTGATCACCAATAACATGGAAATATCTGTTTAGAATTTATTGACACAGATCATCAGTTGGCAGATATATTCACAAAACTATTGGCTGAAGACCGATTCAACTTTATTCGTCACGAGTTAGGTATTCTTGAATTTTCGGAAACATAATACTTTATATTTAGAAAAATGCTTAGACTGAATTCAAATAATTTTTAAGTCAAAATTATTTTGGGTACAAGCCGACAGGGTCCTTCTGTCATACAGGTTTAAATAGCCTGAAGCAACACGGTGTACTTGTCCTTGGACTACCGCTAGCTGGGATCCGGCCCCTACAGCTAACCCAAAGTAATAAAGATTTATTTAAACAAATGAATACTAGTTCAATGCTAATTTTTTATATATACATAAATCAGACTATGTTTTCCAAAATACAAGTATGCCAATATCGGACCGAGTTCAGGCCAAGTTCGGATACCCCTCTTCCAGAACCTACCCGTCTGCTGGCCCACTTATTTTTAAATACAAAACCCTTCGTATTTCTCCATCTTCTCCATACAACAGTCGCAAAAAACCCCTCCAAACCCTATTTTCCCCAAACCCTAACATCATATTTCTCCCAAATCTTAGGGTTTTTTCCTTCCAAAGTTTGGATCCAAAGGTTTTTAGGTATTCTCTTCCATTCTACATCATTATTTTGAGGTAATTCTCTCACTTTCTTCTTCAATTTTTCAATGGCTCCTATAATCTCTAAGAGGAAGAAGAGAGGAGATGGTGCTTCAACTTCAAGCCCATCATATACTCTTCTAGAAATTCTATTTAGCCCTACTCCTCTATCCGATGAGGATGATTTCCATGCTACATTGTTTTTAGATTTAGAAACCTCAATAGCTTGGTATAATGACTATCATAAATGAGCTATATGTCCGGGCAATTCTATCAACTTCAATATTTTCTCGAAATATTTTTTGACATTTCAAAACATCAACCTACGAGAGTTTTTGAAAATTTACAATCTGATATACGGCAATGCCGTTCGGATGTTCTACTGCAATTTACAATATCAGCAAGGCATGATGTATTCATCAGTCTGTCGTATCGAGATAGAATTTGATGATGATTACTTAAACAAATGACTCCAGGTTCCTAACCCTGGAGATGCTTTAGTTGACATCACCAAAGTCCAATTTGGGGCCGACCTAAACTTAGAATCTTTCAAGGGCGCGATGTGTGCTCTGAACTCCATCGGATTATTATGGTATAAATCTTGCCAAAAACGAGATCTACCGATGAGGTCACGTATTTGGAGTTGTCCTCTATGTACTACATTCATTTTGGGATTCCATTTAGTCCTCCCAAAACCATAATGATGGCTATGTTATATTACAAGAAGGTCGGTCGAAACCTCATCTATCCAATGGTTCTTCCTATTATATTTCATAGATACAACATTCCTTTGGACTAGTATCCCACCGATGGCACTATATCTGAGCTTTATAGATTATGTAGGTTTTTTCTCCTATTCCTCTAGCAGTTGGTGTCGGAGGCATTCCACATAATGCTCAGGCCCTTCAGCCTGCACCAGCCCCTACTGATGTCCCTCTTGCACACACCATAGACCAGCTTCATGTACTGCTGACTCTTTATAGCGAGCGATTTGAGGCTCATTGCACTCTTGAGGATGAGCACTATCAGGTGGAGCACATCCGTCAGCGAGACACAGACTAGGGGTGAGCATCGGTTCGGTTCGGTTCAAACCGAACCGTATATATGAAAACCGAAATAACCGTAAACCGTATTTCTCAAAACCGAAAACCGAACTATTTTTATAAAAACCGAACAAAACCGAACCGAATTAATTCGGTTCGGTTTTTGGTCGGTTCGGTTTCATGAGCCAATATGTCGGACCTTATTTTAAAAATATGGCATTATTGTATTTATGAATTATTATATTACATAGTGTGAAAAATATTACTATATATAGATTGAGGGTAAAGAGAGAGAGTGCTCAAAGAAGTATCGACAGAGAATAGGAGAAGAGATTGCTCTCTTAGGAGTTACAAAATATTAGTATATGTAGATTGAGGGTAGTTTGATAAATTACTAAATCTAAATCGGTTTTCGGTTCGGTTCGGTTACCCGGATCAAGAACCGAAAACCGAACCGTTATTTTAAATTTTCAAAATTTAAAACCGAAAACCGAACCGAAAACCGAAAAATCGAACCGTTTGTCATATTTCGGTTCGGTTCGGTTCGGTTCGGTTCGGTTTTCGGTTTTCAACCGTTATATGCTCACCCCTAACACAGACTACAGTCTCACTTACCAGTTCCAGACTCTGCGAAATGGTACTGCTGATCTTCAGTGGACCTTGACTCATCATCCCTCTGGACTCACTCCCATGCTCCGTCACCCAGACTTTGTTGGACCCAGATTCGATGATCGTCAGGCTCGACGCTACTTTGATCCCAATGCAGCCTACATTGATCCTACTCATTCTGCAGAAATGGTGATGATGAGAGTTGATGTGCGTATTTGGGCTTTGGATATTTGTGATTCTATTTGATGATGCTGCTGATGATGATCTTGTAGTATTTATTAGACTTTATTTTATGTACTAGTTATGGTAAAGTCTTTGTCAGACTTCCATATTTTATTTAGTAAATTTTTATGTACTTATATGCCACTGTTACTGATGCTTTAGTGATATCTACTTGGTCTATTCTACTTATGCAGTTTGACATATTGTTGGCCATGTTTATCATTCTTTTTATCTCTTGGTATGATTATGTCCTCTTTCTTGTTGTTTGTGCTCATTATTTGCGGGGGAGCATTCATTTTGTACAAATGATAAAGGGGAAGAAGAGTATACCAAATCCAAATGCCAAGTTTTCAAAATCAAGAGTATACCAGATCCAAATTAATGCCAGTTTGACATATTGATGATGAGAGTTGATGACCGAAGCCGAACTTTTGCACGTACAGTTAGAGGATACATGCAAGTGTACCTTGCCAAGTTTTAGTATTTGTTTGTTCCTTATCTGTTCCTTTGCTTCTTATTCATATATTAGGAATGTAGGATTATTATTGATACTTCGCGTCCGAATATTATTCAGGTGCTGATGTCACTCTACAAATATCGGGTATCGATACTAGGCATGATGCTATATTTATTCGTGTCCCATTGACACGATAGACCACATGACACTGACATGATTAATGATACGGAGTCTAACATAAGATATTCATGGTTATGGATTCTGTACTAGTATGTGAGACATGTTATGTACGTATACGTGACTTTTACATGATGTAACGCCCTAGTCCCAAAATACATAGGACCAGGATACGTAAACATGCCAGCTACGTATCAAGTGGACTCAAGTCCTACTCGAATATGTATAAGCTGTCTAGAGGTTCAGTCTAATTATAACTAGCAAGTCCAACTATATCTCAATCCATAAAATAGTAACATGAATAGCGAACCAAGTGCACAATATTTGATCAGACCATAATATACTGATTCTAAATGAAGGACAATGGTAATACAGTAGGGTTGGCCGATTGGTCATAGTCATACCTAATTTTGATAATCAACATAGACTTTGGTGGATACACAAATAATACACAGCTACAGGTATTGTCACGCCCAGTTCCAAAATATATCGAAACTCAAGACATGAGCATCCCAGCTGTACGGCTAGAATAACTTTTCCCAATTTAATGAACTTATCCTAATCGTAGTACGCTGAATCATATATTACAATACAACAGTCATAGGTAAACTAATATCTCCACAATAACAATACTAAAATCTCATCCGCATAATGATAACATCAACACATAAGAATATAATAAATGTCTGACTAAAATAGAATATAAGTCTGAAATAATCAAATACAAAATCTGTCTGAGATAATCAAGTCTGGTGGAAATATATCCACTGAATCAAAGTACAATACTAGTATAATAAAATACTGAAATAAAGAAATAGTAATAACATAGTTAGCTAGATAAAATATCCATGACTATAATCAGCTATCAACCCCATGGATCAGGAAAACTCCTCTGGCATAACCTCTATGTCCTTCGCAAGATAGCTGGGCTCGATGCCTGGTCTGTAGACTATAGGATAAAGATACTCGTCCGGATATGGGAATAACCAGGTCCACATGAGACATAACAAGATACAAAATAGCAAGCTACAATATGAACTGAAATAAATACAGGAAATAAACTGGGTAAACTAATCCATCTATGTGAATGAATGTCGAAGACGACTTTGGGCCGTATGTGTAGGTTAGGGAGTAGCATTAGTGTCAACTAATGCTGGAACATATCTAGCATACTTTCCTGACCGTACCGGATACTAGTCCGTGACCGCTGTCGGATATATCCACTAGTATAGCCTATATCATGGCACACTGAGGCTGATATGCAAGTGTCTGTCCCATACACCTACTAATAGTCCTCTCCTTCCGTGTCCTGCTCGAATCACATTCATGACTCTGGCATTCCACATCACTATGTAAGTCTCTATCTAGACTCACTCTAATCAATATATGAACCGTCACATGACCCGTCCGTATTGGTAGCTAGCCAAATACGTAGGCTCGTGCCAACATAATGTAAACTCACTCAAAGTGTCGTGTCATGAGATGTGTCCAGTCATAAAAGTCATATAAAATAACTTTACTTCTAATCGCGAGAGTCCTCTAACCCTCTAGGTCACACATGCACTATCATATCGATGAAACCATCGATAGCACTCAAGTCACACTTGGACGCACACCACTAACACATCTATTTCTCTGCATAACAACAACCATGTATTTAAATAATACTAGAGAGGTAGCAAGATATCTTGCCTGGATTTGCAGCAAAGGAATAAAGTATCGATCCGGCGTCACCCTTCGCAGTCACGGTCTCATGAACTCCTATAAATATATATAGCTAACATTAATAACCACACTAACATTATTACTATCATTGATATATATATATATATATATATATATATATATATATATATATATATATATATATATTTCAAAAACCAGTAACTTTATTGATAATACTCAGAGTGCAGGTTACAAAAGAGTAAACTATCCAACTCCAAACTGATGCCATGTCGCAGGAAGTGGCGGCTTGTGCTTGCAGCGCTTCAAGGCTTTACCAATCTGTCGACGAGTCTCATGCATAAGCTGATTCACAGAATATTTGTACTCCTCATATCGCCATTTATTTCTATTCTTCCAAGTCACCCAACACACTGCAGCTACCACTATCTCTTTTAGATGGATGTTCGGTCTCCTCCACCATACATCAAGATATCTGAATAAATCCAAACTCATCGACGTTACCTGGAAATCTGGAGTTGACACCATAATTGAATAACTATGTCACCTTCACCAAAGACATGTGTGGTCGTCTCCGCAGTAGGGTTCAAACAGCAATGATATTTCGACACTAATTGAAACCCCATTGTTTGAATATTGTCATCCGTTGGTAATTTGTTATGCAATACCCGCCATAATAATATAGACCACTTATATGGTATACACGAGCTCCATATATGCTTAAATTGAGGCCGTATAGTGTACAGAATGCGAGTTACCTTCCAAGCTGTCGCTACTGAGAACTTTCCGGTTGATGTAGATAACCAAGCCCATTCTTCCGAAGCCAACGGAGTGATATAGTGGTTTGCCATATCCCGACCTTTTAATAGCCTTCGCCAAACATGAGAGCACTTCTGGGGAGCACCAGCTGAAACCAAATCCTGAAATTTACAATATCTGGCTTTGATGAAGCGCTGCCATAAGCCTTCCTGGGTTTTCAGTTTCTACCATAATTTGACTGTAAAGGCATCCATTGTTTCTTTTAATGCTCGAATACCCAAACCTGCTTCCTCGATCGGTCGTGCCATAGAACTCCAACTCGCCCATATATGTTTTTGTAAGCCATTATTTGTACCCCAAAAGAACCGAACAAACATATTCTCCAACCTATTCAGGACAGTCTTCGGGGGATTGTAGGCCGCAATCGTATACATCGGGATAGATAACAAAACTGATTTCAATAGTGTTAATTTTCCTCTGTACAAAAGAATTTTCTGTTGCCAACCTTCCAGGCGCCCTCTAATCTTTGCAATGAGGTCTTTATATAGCATGGTTGTTCGAACTCCCACTGCCATTGGACAACCAAGGTAAGTGAACGGAGGCTATTTGATCTCAAACCCAGTTATAGCATGAAGCTCCTCATTCCTGTCAAATGATGGCATTGTGTAGATGGAGGATTTTGAGACATTAATGCTCTGTCCTGATGCTCGTTCATATCTCCTCAATACCCCATGCTGTAGCTGAACCGAACGTATGTCACTCGCAGAAAATAACAACACATCATCTGCAAATGCCAAATGAGTAGTAGCAGGACAACCGCTAGGTGCATAATAGTGTTTGAATGAAACATGTTCCAGTATTTTATTTAAGTTTCTAGACAATACTTTAGCAGCAATAATAAATAACGCTGGCGAAAGCGGATCACCCTGCCAAACTCCTCGAAATGCTTTGAAGAATCCTGAGGATATGCCATTTATAATGGTGGAATACCAAACATTGTTAATTAGACGAAACACCATACTAATCCAAATTTTAGCAAACCCAAACTTTCGTATGACTTGCATCAAAAAAGTCCAGTCTAATCGATCAAACGCTTTAGCCATGTCAAGCTTGATTGCTATATTTTCCCCTCTACTATTGGTGTTCATCAGGCTCAACATTTCTTGGGCTAATAAAATATTGTCAACAATCTCTCTACCCTAAACAAAACCACTTTGTTCAGGAGAGATAAGTCTAGGAAGGATTGGTGCAAGCCGTAGAGCCGACAACTTTGAAATAATTTTATTGAACACAGTACATAAGCTGATTGGGTGAAATTCAGTCATGTACCTGCGATTATTGTGTTTGGGGATCAGTACCAAAGCTGTGCTCGTGATAGCCTTTGGCAGCTCAAAGCCTGCCATGAATAAGGAGATAGCTTCCAATATATCATCCGCAATAATCGGCCAACACGTCACGAAGAAAGCGACAGTAAAGCCATCAGGTCCCCCCGTACTGTTGATTTCCATGCTTTTAATAGTATGGAAAATTTCTTCCTTCGTTGGCTCAGCAATTAGGGTTGCATTATCATCCTTAGAAAGAATACGAGGAATGACCTCCAATAGCGCAGCATCCTCGTCGATTCTAATGCTTTTGTATTGGGTTTCATAATAAGTATTAGCTACATGCTGTATATCCTTCAACTCAGTTTTAGAGCATGCTTAATCATCTATAATGTGGTGAATGTGCAATTTCTGCTGCTTATTGTTAACACATTCATGGAAATACTTAGTATTTCGATCCCCTTTTATATCCCATCGAAGTCGCGCCTTCTGTTTCCAATAGGAATCAACATATGTATGGCGTTGCTTCAAAACTGCTATAGACCTATCCAATATCATTCATTTCTCCTACGAACGATCTACTTCATAAGCTAATTCATCTGCTAAGACTTGATCCTCCGCAGCTTTAACCTCCTGAAAAATATCACCAAACTTGTTATGAATCCACTGAGAGAGAGCTGTTCTACAAGCTGCCAGACGAACACAAACACGAACCAAACTAGTAGGATGAGTAGTTGAGTTCCAAGCCTCCTGTACCAGATGCACAAACCCCTCCTGTTTCGTCCAGAAATCAAGGAACCGAAATGGTCTCCTTCCTCCATCCTGCTTGGCCAGTAATTTGATAAGTAAAGGGGCATGATCTGATTCAGCCCTATTCAGATGTTCTTCCTTCGACAAAGGGGCAAGATTAAGCAAGTCCTGAGTAACCATCAATCTAACCAATCTCGATCCTCTCCTCTCCCCAAACTTGGATTTAAACCAAGTAAAATGACTCCATATTATAGGAAGTTCAATAAGGCCAGCAGATAATTAAAAGTTTAGAAACTCCTGAATAGAGATTTGGCAAGGCAAGCGACCCCCAACCTTCTCATCAGTCCTCGCTATTGCGTTAAAATCTCCTCCAACTGCCCAAGGAATAGTGTATGTAGATCGTAGGTGAAGAAGCCGATCCCACATATCCCTACGACCTTCTTTCTTATTATGACCATGCACAAAAGAAAATATTACTTCGGACAAGAAAAATTCATTTTTAAAGGCAATGGAGACTGCTTGATCAAATGAATCCAACAAAGAGATAGTGCAATCAGACTTGGCCAAAACCCAAATATTACCCTTATCATTAGAGAAACCCTTGTCAAAACCAAGCTTAAGTTGGTAATGCAGCCGCTTAGAGCTATCCACTTTAGGCTCCAAGATAGCCAACAATTGAACTTTGTTTACCCGACAAATATTTCTAAGTCTTTTAAAAGCCATCTTATTAGCAACCCCGCGAATGTTCTAACACATGATGTTAAACATTGATGGGGAATAGGGTTTTACCAGATTTTGTGTGTGCAAAAACTGAGCGGAGGACCCTATCAGTTGGCTCCACTACTCGCTTCTTACGCTTAGGTTTTTCTGCTGCTTACGCTGTTCTGACCTCTTCTTCTTCAATCGCATCTGCCTAATTTCGCACTTCGCCCTCCTCTTCACTCCCTTCCTCGTCACGCTCAACATCATCCAACTGTTGTGCTTCAGTTTCCTGCTTTGAAGGATCAGGTTGAGGAGAGACCGGGTCCTGGCCTATGGCATCAACACCACTTGCCAAAACCTGGCCAGTAATGGCCTCCGTCCCATCATTAGAATGATTAATCTCTCTCTCGTCAGCTGGCGGGACCGGATATTTTTCTATTATCTGGTGGGTAATAGCCGAAGAACGGAGTGGAGGCTGATCTGAGTTGACATCCTTCGAAGGCTGGGCCGTATCTTCACGTTGAAGAATGTGAGTAACTTTGGGCAGTGTAGGTTGGGCACTAGTTGACACTGGAGTTTCCTTTTATAGTGGCTCTTTTCCTCGTTCTTTGTGTTTATGTTTGCATGAGCCAATTAAATGGCCCTGATGGCGGCAGTGAGAACAATAAAGAGGAGTTGATTCATACTCTATCAACTGCTAGAAACCACCACTAGGCAAGTTCGAATACGATGTTGTAGTGGTTTAGAAGCATCGATCTCCATGAATATACGAGCCATGCTCGGCCGAGATAACTCCGACGTTGCCTTGTCCATCTTGAGGGGAGTACCAAATACTGCTGCAATGGCAAATAATGCATCCTTAGCATAGAGATGATGAGGAAGATTTGGCAATGTAACCCACACTGGTATCTTAGGTGATTCCTGAGAAGGAGAAAAATCAGGGTCCCATTTAAAGATCCTCATAGGAGCCCTAGCAATGTGCCACAGATCTTTAGATCGAAGCCGAAGAAAATCAACTTCACTTGAAGGTCTGATGAGTATGTGTTTTTCATCAATAACCCCTGCCGTGATGGGGCCTACGAACTCAAAACCAGAGAACGCCTTCCTGATTATGTCAATCGGAGGCCTAGTATACGAAAATTTTCCAATCAAAGCATACTTAAACGGATCAGCCAGGATTGATTCTTCCTCCTCCGAAAAGGAGATTGAAGGTGAACCTTTAAAAGTAGTTATCGTGCGCGGCATAATGACAGGAACCGCCTGGGACGATCCCTTCACTACCTCCGCGAATGACTTAGCCGCCATAACCCTAGAAGAACCAAACACTGGGGAAGCCACCAACCAACTAGTTTTTGTGGCCTAGGAGGAACCCCGGCCTGGCCAAAGGCCACGTCGGTGTTGGTGGAGAAGATTGATGCTAGGGTTTACTTAGAGGCGGCAGCTCCACGAAAACCATCCTCACATATCATATATCCTATCATTGATATATTTTTTTTTTAGAATTATCTAACTATATACTAGTCATAACTAGTCATAATACTCCTACTAGGGCTAACAAAATTCCATAAAACATAAATAAAAATATTCAGTATTAATTCTAAAATAATTCTCTATAATTCTGTAAATATATTTTATATAATTATTATTGCGTAAAAACTATTTAGGAATCATCTTATGATCAAACTAGTATCCGTATTGATAAATCAACGTAATTAGAATTTATTTAACCATGAATAAACTAACTTTAATATTCTAAAATAAATAGTAATTAATGATTTAAATTATCAAATATTCATGATCATGAGTCGAGGGTCGATAATATGGAGCATTAGATGCACACAAAATTATTTGAGACTCACAAGATGGTAATGTTGATAGTTCGTTCTACGGCAGAATTTTGTCCTTCAAAGATCGAATGATTCAAGCATTAAAATAGAAAAATTATGAAAAACTCATTCAACGAGAAATTTAAGTAATTGAAATATAGTCATTTTATATCAATGATAAAAGTGAAGTTATACGGTTCAAAATTGTCCCGCACTGAACAATGTTAATTCTAGACACACTTTGGTAAAATGTGTGCCCCAGAAAATCCAGAAAGAATTTCGACATGAAATTTATATGAAGCTATTAGCCAAATAGGGGAACCCAACATTTTTGGTCCTATGAAGTTTTGATGTCTATAAGTGGAGAAAAAGTATTCGCAAGATGGATATACCTGCTGTATTTTTGAAAAACAAATTGAGGGTGTCTTGTGCGGGCTATTGCGACCTCTAGGAGTGGTTTTCAGTGATGGTTGGCCTTGGGAAGGTAGAGGGGGGTCTTAGGCACTTCGAGGATGAGGTGGTTGTGTTGGAGGTGGCCGTCAAGTGCGCCAAATAGCAGCGCAATAAGGGGACAACAACGACAGCAGTAGAGATTAGGTTAGGGTTTTATTTAGGGTATTTTCGGTTAGGATGAGATGATATTTATATAGGGTATTGATGTGGGTCGGTCATGGGCTATTTTTGTACGGGTATGGATGAGTTTTGATGGGTTTCGGAAACCAAATACAAGAGGGATTGACACAAAGATATACAAGTTTCCAAATATAGAACCTTACATTGATTGAGTTTTCCTATTAGGTTTGATCCAATTAAAGTCTCCAAAAATCTGAAATAAAAATCTTGGATGACCCTATCTATGTGGGGATGACCCTAACAAGTCATCTACAACTTGTTAGACAATTTTAGGCTCAAGAAAAATTATCCAATTGGGAAATAGGCTTAAAAAGTCACATAAGGGGCCTTATGTGCCATTTGAATTTAAATAGCACATGGGACCTCGATTGAGTTGGACACCCTAGGCATGTGTCTAGTAGGCTCAAAAATAGTTGATATCATATATCGGGTCATTTAGGTTGGATCGATGTCGAGTCCGGAATTTAAGTTGGAAGTTACAACAAATCTCACGGTAGATAACTTCTTGGCCTAAATTGACCCCGAAGTTGTGCGAAGAAAATAGAATACAAGAAGACATATTTGAGTGGGACATGATCTACCAACTCAGAGATAAACTTTTCTAGGTCAAAACTCATGAAGGAAGTTTCTAGAGTTTGTCATTTCATGTGCTCCAAAAATCAAAGCTACGGAAGAGTACATTTTATGATTATGAATAAAAGTAGGAAACTATATAATAACTAATGTATAATTCGAATAAAAAATATAATATGTCAAAATTTCAGAGGTCTTACAACCTCTCCACCATAGAAAATTTTGTCATCAAAATTAAGCACACAATAATATAAAGAAATCAATAATGACTAATTAAAGAAAAAATACCTAATCCCATAAAGAGATGAGAAAACACTCCCTAATCGCATCCTCGTGCTCCCAAGTCAACTCGTTTGGTGTATAATGCCTCTATGTGACACGAACTGAAGGAATGGTCTGGCCCCATAAGACTTTTTCTCCAAGGTCCAAAATCTCCACAGGATGCTCTTCATAGGACAGGCTCGGCCCTACAGTAATCTCGGAATGGTCCAGAACGTGACTAGGATCTGACATATACCTCCTCAGCTGAGATACATGGAAATACATCATGAGCTCCTTCCAAGGTCTGTGGTAATGCAAGTCTGTACGCGACTTCTCTAACTCTCTCTAGTACGACAAACGGTCCGATGTACCTCGGACTAAGCTTCCCTCTTCCTCCGAATCTAATGTCCCTCTGGCAGAAAAAAGCTTCATAAATACGTGATCCCCTGGTTGAAACTCCAATGGTCGACGATGACTATCTGTCCAAAGATTTTGTCGATCTTGAGCTGCTCGTAAATGTCCTTGAATTTGTTTCACCTTCTCTACCGAACGAACCACTAACTCTGGTCCCATTATCTGTTGTAATGCCCCAGTCCCAAAATACTTAGGACAAGGTACGTAGACATGCCAGTTGCATACATACGAAGTATACTTTAATATATAGAATCCTCGTATGTATACATAAGCTATAAAATACAGTAAACCATGACAACTAATCTCATCCACAAATAAGAGAATAAATATATCATAAATTTAACTATAAATTGTTATTTTTTACAAGATGTTGGGTGGAGACAAATTCACTACCAACTAATAAAAGAGAAGAACATAAACAATGAAGGAATTTGTCGAGCGAAGCAAAAGATGATCCAAGATCAATCATTTTCGGAGGAAGAGTGTAAATCATGGCCTTGGCTAGAGCACCTGCAAAAAGTCACAAAAGCATACCTGGAGAATTTACCAGTTCCTCAGCGGGACTTAATAAGATACAGGAAGAACATGCCATATAAACTGAATATAAAATATGCCATAAAGTCATAAATAAAAATAAAGTGTCTCAACCATAACAAGGTCCAATATCGCATCAACGAAATAGTGGACTACCCCTACAACCAAGCAAGGACAAGGTGTAGCATACTATTCCGTGATGTGATACTGTCCCATGCCATGACTAGGACAGAGTGTGACATGACAGTGACTAAGGTCACCTAACCATTCTAATGTGCAATTTAGAAGACATCTCAATGTATGGCAGGTAAAGGCTGACTCCACTATGACTAACTCATAATACACACACATCAAGTACCAATACTATCAGCCAGCATAACTCGAGGCTAGCGGCCCACGTGACCCATCAGTCTACATAGCTTGAGGCTAGTAACCACCGTGACACGACTACCGTAGTACACAGTTACTATAACTTTTAGGATTTGGGTAGCCCATACATCAACTGTCATCTTTCTCCCGAATGTCATTGACTAAGTCGTATCCATGACTTGTCCAGTTTGTAACTGTATGAGTCTCTAACCCATAGTCATGACAGTTACTTTCTAACCGTTACATGTCTTATGCGTATCGATGGTAAATCGAATACGCGAGACCATAACCTATATGATGTTGGCCCATTTCCTAATGGTCACACCCGATTTTGATAAATCAACAAATAACTTAAGTCAATACACAAAATATACAAACTGCTGCTAACATTTCAGGTCAAGTGAAAACAATATCAAAGAGCATACTACAACATCCGCAAGCACGTAAATCATCATTCCGAAGCTTTTAAGCATTGGAAACAGTCTGAGTCATTTTACAGTTTATTATGTATTTTATCCTTTATTGAGTCTAGAATACAAATTGTAAAATTGACTGAGTATTACTAGCTTAGGTTATTCACAGTCCACAAACAAAAATAAGCCTACCTACTTATACCAAAAGTCCATAATTCCAAAAAGTCCAAAACCTATACAAATTTGGTTCATTCCTTACTGTTCTGACCAAGCAGAACTCTAACAGAACTTTGACCCAGTTCGGTCCGAGTTTGGCCCGAGTTCGGTCTAGGTTATTTGAAATTTAGTTCCCACCAAATCTGCATCCAACGTTCGTATGCGAAATCCTAGCATCCGAACTCTGCTCGAGTTCGATTCTAAAAAACACCTATAAATAGAAGAGAAATTTCCTTTTCAAATCATTCATCATTTCTTCTCTTTATCTATTCCTAAAGTGTTTTTTTAGTGTTCTAAAAAGCTTTCATACTCCACCTATACATCTCTTAGCCAAAGCCAGTAATATCGATTCGATTTAGAGTTCTTTGGTTCTCAGAGTTGTAAAGAGGTCGTTCAAGTTCGGAAATCATCTCTGTTCTAGGAGCAGGTCGTGCGCTCGTCACCAAGCACGGTATTGTGAAGTCGATCGTGCACTTGTCACCAAGCATGGTGTTGTAAAGAGACTGCAAGCTCTCAATTAGCTTGTGAATAGTAGATTAACAGCAGGCAAGAGTACCTGCGACTGGATTAGTCCTCCAAGAGGAAAATCAGTATATATTGTGGTGTCCACTGAGTTTGATTCTCTGATCTCTTGCTACATTTATTTACTGTCTCTTTATTCACTGCTATAGTTATCTACTTTTAATTTTTAATTGGTGATTATTTTCTGCTGCACTCGTACTTACTCTATTCACCCCCTCTAGAGGTGCTCAACGGTCCTACAATTGGTTTCAGAGCGGGTTATATTCTAATATAACAACCTCAGAGAGTATATGTGGCAGCCGTGAAATCAATATTCAATAGTGAAGGACAATCCATAAATAGACCCCTACTATTTGATGGAACAAACTATACTTACTGGAAAACACGAATGACATTCTTCTTAAAGTCTCTTGACTTTGATCTTTGGTCTATAGTTATTGACCATTTTAAGAAACCGGCACCTACAGTAGTTGATGGCGTACTTACAGACAAGCCTCATGATAAATATACAGAGACAGAAAAAGCAAAGGCTAATCTAGATGCATGTGCCATCAATGCACTGTTCTGTGCAATTGACAAGACGGAGTTCAGTCGAGTTTTAACCTGTAAGACGTCTCATGAGATTTGGAAACTTCTTGAGGTAACTCATGAAGGTACTTCCCATATAAAGGAATCTAAAATCAGCAGACTAACACAGGAATATAAATCTTTCAAAATGAAACCCGACGAGTCAATTACATAGATGTTCACTCGTTTCCTTGATATTACTAATCCTTTGCAATCTCTTGATAAGGATTACAGTAATCACGAGAAGATCAAAAAAGTGCTACGGGCTCTAACCAAGAACTGGAACCCAAAGGCAACTGCAATCATTGAAGGAAACGATCTCACCATAATGACTCTGAAAACACGTATGGGCAAGCTAATGACCCATGAGCTGGACCTACAAGAGTTTGAAGAAGCAATCCCAAAAGAAAAATCTATCGCCTTCAAAGCTCAAACTAGAAGATCAACATGCAAAGATTCTGATAAAGAATCATCCAGTGGTGATGAACAAGCCCTGCTAGTGAAAAATTTCAGAAAATTCTTAAAGTTTGAGAAATCCAACAGAAAGAAGAAAGATGTCCATGAAAGCAATGAAGAAGAAACAATATGCTTTGGATGCAAGAAGTCACGGCATATGAAGAAGGACTGCCCAACTCCAAAGAAAAGCAGTCCATATGATAGATCAAGATCAAGCCGAAAAATAACAACTGGTCGAAAGTATACAAATACAACTATCTGGCATGAAAGTGATGCTAGTGAATCAGAGAAAGAAGACCCTGCAGCACTGTAAATGTCTATCTCATGGCTTTTGATAAGGTATCTTCAAATCCTCTATGTGATGATTTTACTTTCGATGAGCTAGAAATTGCCTTTAGCGAATTACTTGAAGAACACAGAAATGTGCTTGACATAAGCAATCTCGAAAAGAGATCAAGGCATGCACAACCGAAGTAGCTAGACTGTCAAATATTATTGAAGATATTAGAGAGACATCTACTACTGGTAACAAAGATGAGATAACCAAGCTTAAAGTAGACTATTATGAGGCTATCCTCAAAATTAAAAAGAAAGAAAGAGACTATATTAAGATACAAGAGTTATATGACATAGAGAAGAAGAAGCACTCAGTCACAGAGCAAAGACTTATTGATATGGCCGCTAAATATGAAGAGTCTTATACGGTTTCTAAAAAGTTAGAAATCAAGTTAGGCAAACAGGCTATACCTGTGACACACCCTAAAATTAGTCCTAATGCTAAGCATACACCTAAGAGGACTAAAACACAGAAAGCACGTAAGAAACACGAATATCACCATGCTTTCACATATAGGTTTTCAAAGAAACCACATATGCATGTCAACACAAAATCAACTAACACGTTTTCAAAACTTACTTGCACGTACTGTGGTACTCATTGGCACATATCACAGTATTGTCTAACAAGAAAGCTTGTTGACAATCACACACTGATTTGGAGACCTAAGACTAATCAACATGGACCCTTCAGTAAATGGGTACCAAAGGATTCATCTACTTGTTTTGTAGGTGGACCCTCACCTCTCTAATGCTAAAAGCAAGTGGATCCTCGATAGCGGATGTTCGTAAAACATAACTGGTGATACATCTTTGTTTGCCACGCTATCGATGAAGAAAGAAGGATACGTCTCCTTCAGAAACAACCTGAGAGGTGATATCATTGGAAATAGCATTGTTGGTATATCTCCTTATCCTGTAATAAAAGATGTTTGTCTACTTACGGAATTGAAACATAACCTACTGAGCATAAGTCACTTGGCAGATAATGGTTATGGCATCAATTTTGTAAAAGATAAATGTACAATATATGATATGTCATCTGGTAATCCCGTATATGAAGATATTAGAGAAGACAATTTTTATGTTTTCTTTCTAGAGAGTACTAATAATGCAGGAAAATGCCTAGTAACAAACTTAGATAAAAGCTGGCTGTAGCATATGAGGCTAGGACATGCTAATATGGACACTATCTCACGACTAAGCACTAAAAGTTGGTAAAAGGACTCCCTGAGATATCATTCAAGAGAGATATGGTATGTGTAGACTGTGAAAAGAACAAAGCACATATGTCTACATTTAAATCCATCAACGCTGTAAGTACTTCTAGACCTTTGCAGTTGATACATATGAATTTATTTGGTCCTAGTAGAGTCGCTAGTCATGGCGGTAAGCTCTACGCATTTATTATTGTTGATGATTTCTCTCGCCTTACTTGGGTTTACTTTTTATCAAATAAAAGTGATGCAATTTTTGAATTTTAGATATTTTGTAAAAAGGTACAAAACGAAAAAGGCTTCATGATTACTCGTATCCGAAGTGATCATGGTGACGAATTCGTAAATACTGATTTCAAAAAGTTTTATGATGATAGTGGATATTACCACAAGTTTTTTGTCTTAGAACTCCTCAACGGAATGGTGTTATGGAGCAGAAGAACCGTACTCTAAGCGAGATGGCTAGAGTCATGCTGAATCAGCACAATCTTCCTAAATACTTTTGGACAAAAGCTGTAAGTACAGCCTGTCATGTTTTAAATAGGTTGTTAATTTGACCTATCTCGAAGAAAATACCTTATGAACTTTGGTTTGGAAGAATTCCAAATATTTTATATTTTAAAGTTTTTGGATATCGCTGTTTTATCCTGAACACCAAGGACAACTTAGAAAAGTTCGACTCTAAAGCAGATGAAGGGATATTTTTCGAATATGCTGCTAAGAGTAAGGGATATAGAATTTTCAATAAAATATCTATGATTGTTGAAGAATCCATTAATGTTACTTTTGATGAGCTCAATAGTCATAGATCTAGTGACTGTGATGATGAAAATGTACAAGCCAGAACCGATAAAAGTCATGTGGAAGATCTGACTCATAGATTTGAATCATTGAAGTTCTTGCCAGATCATCCAGAGACGCTCATTATAGGTGATATATCAAAAGGTATAAGTACACGCTCTTTATATAGAGATACTGAAATAGCAGCTAATATAGCATTCATTTCACAAGTAGAACCTAAGAATGTAGCAGATGCTTTTAATGATGATTTTTGGATTGATGCCATGCAAGAGAAACTTAATCAATTTGAGAGAAACCAAGTTTGGGAACTCGTTCCTAAACCTATTGGTCAATCGATAATTGGTACTAAATGGGTGTTTCGAAATAAATTAAGTGAAGATGGACAAGTTCTACTCAATAAAGTACATCTAGTGGCACAAGGTTATAATCAAGAAGAAGGTATTGATTATGATGAGACATATGCTCCTGTTGCTAGACTAGAAGCTATCCGTATATTTTGTGCATATGCATGTTTTAATGATTTTAAATTATTTCAAATGGACGTGAAAAGTGCATTTTGAAACGAATTTTTGAAAGAAGTTTTTGTGAAACAACCCCCTGTTTTAAAGATTTTTAAAAACCTGATCACGTCTTCAAACTTAAGAAAGCACTCTATAGACTCAAACAGGCACCTCGTGCTTGGTATGAACGCCTAAGTGCCTTCTTACTTGAAAATGGTTTTTCAAAAGGAATGATTGATACTACTTTATTTATCAAGTCTTTAGATGATGATATTCTTCTTGTGAAAATATATATTGATGACATCATATTCAGATCTACTAATGAAAAACTTTGTCAAGAGTTTGCTAAGTGTATGCAGAGTGAATTTGAGATGAGTATGATGGAAGGGCTGAACTTCTTCCTAAGACTTCAGATCAAACAATATTCAAAAGGAACATTCATCAATCAAGCTAAATATACAAAGGACATACTGAAAAAGTACGACTTCGACAATGTAAAGCCAATCGGAACTCCAATGGCTACATTAACAATGCTTGACACTGATAAAAGTGGTAAACCTGTCGACTAGTGTAAGTATCGAGGTATGATTGGTAGTTTATTATATTTAACTGCTAGTCGCCCTGATATTATGTTTAGTGTCTGCATTTGTGTACGATATCAGGCAAATCCTAAGGAATCACACTTATGTGCTGTTAAGCGTATCTTTCGATATCTTAAGAAAACTTTAACAGTCAGCTTATGGTATCCTAAAACCAAATCCTTTAACCTGATAGGTTACTCGAATGCAGATTTTGTAGGATATAAAAGTACCAGCGGTACATATCATTTCCTAGGAAAAGCCTTAGTCTCATGGTTTAGCAAGAAATAAAATTCTGTAGCACTATCAACTATTGAGGCTGAGTATATCGTCGCAGGACGATGTTGTGCTCAAATTTTATGGATGAAGCAAACCTTAGAAGACTACAATCTGCACTACACTAAGATTCCTATTTATTGTGACAACACTAGCACTATTAACCTGACTAAGAATCCTATATGTCATTCACGTATAAAGCACATAGAGATTTGTCATCACCTTTTGTGTGATCACCAACAATACGGGGATATTTGCTTAGAATTTGTTGACACAGATCATCAACTAGCAGATATTTTTATAAAACCACTAGCTGAAGACTGCTTTAACAATCTGCATCGAGAGCTCGACATACTTGAATTTTCGTATTCATAATGTAGTATGATTAGTAAATCAATTTATAACTCAAAACTTTGACCTTTATTAATGGACGTTATTTTGGGTACAAGCCGAAAGGGTCCTTCTGCCATACTGACGTAAATAGCCTGAAGCGACACGGTGTACTAGTCTTCGGACTACCGCTAGCTGGGATCCAGCCTCTACAGCTAATCCAAAGTAATATAAATTATTAAATAAAGAAGTGTGCATGTTATACATTGAAGTTTATCAATTATACATTATTAATGACATTTGAAATACAAGCAGCTGAACTCGGACCGAACTCGGACCGAGTTTGGACCGAGTTCGGATGGTAACTGTACAGATTTGCAGACTAGAATAGCCGGCCCTAGTCTTTATAAACCCCACTATTCCCACTTCTATTCTCATCTTCCCACCGAGAATCCTCTCTAAAACCCTAAGTGAAGGTTCTTCTCCTCCTCCTCTTCAAGTATTGTGGAGTTTTGAAGTGATCCTCTTCATCTTCTTCTTCCTTCCTACAAAGGTAATCATCTATCCTCTCTCTTTGCTTTCTATGGCACCCAAAGCCCAAAAGAGAAGGATTGATACCTCCCAAGTAGGATCACCTTCTTCTGACTATGTCCCAACCAATATTTTCATTCCAGCTTGTCCTTCTGACAATGACGACTATGACTCCGATCTATTCTCTGACAAGGAATTTTTCAATCTTTGGTTTACTTCCTTCTTTGGTCGTAAAATCTATACTGGAGCTTGTGTCAATTTTATAATTTTTTATGAATATGCTCCTACTTTTAAACGACTTGGAATTCGGAACTTCTTTGAAATTTCTGATAATATTTATGATAATGTCGTCAGGATGTTTTACTGCAACTTAGAAGTAAAAGATAATGGCAATTTCTATTCTTGTGTTACTAGACAAGAACTTGAGTTCAGTGCCACTGATATCAGTAAATATTTTCATATTCCTGATGTTGGTGAAGCTTTGGTGGATATTAACCATGTAGAGTTTCCAGAAGGTGTCACCCTTGACTCCTTCAAAGCATTGATGTGTCACCCTCATCCTGTCCCACGTAGGGTGTATTCAAAACACTTGAATCATAACTTCTATGAATCGCATCACTTTAGCTTCTCCGCTATACTTCCGAAAAGGGGATCTTCTGACGAGATTACCTTTATAGAATTATCTGCGATGTATCATATTCACTTTGGCATACCTTTCTCCTTCCCTAAGACTGTTATAGCCTGGATGCTCAATTGCAGAAGTGCAAGGCGTAACCTTGTTTACCCAATGTACCTAGCATCTATCTTCAGGAGATTTGAAATTGATCTTCAAATCTGTCATTTCTCTTCTCTTGCTACTGAGCTTAGTAGAGCTAGGTTGTATCCCAACCCTCCTCCTCCACCCGTTGTCGAACCTGCTGCTCCAATTCATGATGATGACCCTCAGGCTCCTGCTCCAACTTCTGTGAGCCCCTGTTTTTTAAAATTTATTTAATTAGTGTTAATTATTTGTTAATGTCATATTTAGCCTTAAAATATTTATTATGATTTATAGGAATTTTTCTAGAATTTTTAAATGAGTTTTAAATACTAAAATATTATTTTGCAATTAATTAAAATGTTTTAATACCATTTTATAATTTTTAGAATTGTTTTTATATCAATATGCAATTTATTAATTTGTTAATATAACAGTTTGCAAATTGTAAATTGTTATATTTGTGTTATGCAAATTTAATATTGCATTTACCTACTGTCAGGAAACAGAAATGTTTTATCGGGTTTACTGTTATTTAACTAAAACCTAAATAAAATTAACCAAAATCCTAACCCTAACATAAGCTACGGGCTGACCCCCTGGCCAGCCCGACCCAACTTGAGAACCCGACCCAGAGGGCCGAGTTCGAACCCCACCACCCCCCCCCCCCCCCCGCGCGCTGTTCTTTTATTTTCTTTTTCTTTTCTGTTTTCTTTTATATTTTGTTATATATATATATATATATATATATATATATATATATATATATATATATATATATATATATATATATATATGTGTGTGTGTGTGTGTGTGTGTGTGTGTGTGTATATGTATTTTTGTATATATATATTTTTGTATATATATATACTGTTATATGTATATATATACAAAAATTGTAGATAAGTATATATATTTCACAATTAGTAATTCTATTATATATATGTGTATATGTAAGTGTAGGTATATATTTACATATATGTAAATATGTATATCTTTAAGTATGTATATATATGTATTATATATGTATACCATTTTATATATATATATGTATGTATACAGTATTTGTATGTGTACATATATTTTATTTCTATTATATATATATATGCATATTTATTATATGTATATATATATATATATATATATATATATATATATATATATATATATATATATATTTTTTTTTATATATATATATATATATATATATCCATTATATATATAAATATCTATATATTTATATGTATATATATATAACATGTTGTTGTTATATATTTATATATGTATTTCACTCTACCTAGTGTAAATTATTATTATGTAAATTTCACAAGATTATTTTATTTCATATTTTGTGACTTGTGTATTTTTACCACTTTGAAAATATATTAATATTATTTAAAAACCTGTATTTTATTACTGCAACCATTTGGTGTCCAAGCCTAGCATGAGTTTTTGGGCTCAAATATGTTTTCACACATTCAAGACCTGTACAAGTCATATTGGACTTGATTCATGGCCTTGGGTCCTGCATTTGAACTCTGGTTCAAATTATGTACATGGACAAAATACGCAGATAATTAATTATTTAATTTTAGATTGTGTACCATGCTGTTTTTGATTTCCTAAAAATACTTAAATTGCTGTTAAAATTTTGGAAAAATAGTTTTTAGATACTATGTTAATTTAGTATAATTTTTACAATATTTAATTTACAGTTTTGCCACTATTTTGGCATATGAAACCAGAATTCATTTTCTGTGTACTTAGGAAAACTGATTTTTATAAAATACTTGTACTGGTTAATAAATTCCAGAAAAATTATAATAAATTTCTATAATTAGCAAGGATCATTTTGATACTTTATTTTATGTAAAATTGAGCTTTTTGTCTATCTCAAAAATTGTTGGAACACAATGTTCATTTGATTTATTTATTGATTAATTACGACTTGCAACTTTTTGTGTTATTTTGAGATATAGTCGTATTTAACCTCACCCCTCACTAGTGTAAAGATCCTAGAAAGTTAGTTATAGTAGTGTGTCACCCCACATTGGTCTTCTATGCTAAAGTCATCATTTTGGCTAGGTGCCCAGTCACAAGTCGTGTTGCACCAATTAGTGTCTTAGTGTTTTAGCTTAGTGTAAAAACTAAGTTTATGTATTTATTTCTACAGTGACGAGTTACCAGACATCTATAGCACTTTTATCGCAGCTTGCTTTGCTAGAGGCAAGTACTTTCTACAAACTTTACATACTGTTACATCAATGAACTGCAAATCCAACCATGTTAAATGCTGATCCTTGGGGTAGCAAGTTAAATCTTCACATATTGTATTACTTTCAGTTACTACCATGTTTAGAACAGTTTTATATCTCTCACATGATTAGAATCTGGGTATGGGGAAACTGATAGTTGAGTACGTGATCATGCCCCCTTCTCCATACGTATGTACCGAGCAAGGTTGACATTTTATATGTATACCTTGTCGTAGGCTTTATCTTAAAGCGGATTTGTACGTATGTACATCTATCGCCTTATCACTTATACGGAAGTACATTTTATTATGTGCCCCTGCACATTATACACCTATTGACGATCACGTACCTGCTACAGTTTTAAATATTACATATACATCTGTCTCTATGACATATGTGTCCTTGCCATGATAGATTATGTGATGCCATGTTTCTAGTTATTCCTCTTATGGTCATTTCCATGTTTCATATGTTAGTTTGTTAGAATCAGTACTTGCTCCCGTCCTGACAGGATAACGTTGTAGGTATTCTTACTGAGGAGGAGTTGCTCTGTGACTCATATTATGGAGATACTGCCGAGGACCAGGCTTTGCCTTACGAGGATGTTCCTGCGGGAAAACTCGTCTAGTTTGCGTAGTTGCTTGGGATATTTAGTGTAGTCATGTATTAGACTACGTATTTTATAACTGGACATGTATCCAGTTTTACATTTCAGACTTGTACTTGAACTTATTACTATATGAGATGACTTTTGTGTTTGGAGCATTTATGACTCTTTATTACTATTAGAACTGTTAGCACATTTAGTCTTATCTTGTTACTTCTAGAACAGCTTACTGCGCTTTATCTCAAGCGTAGGCTGGACATGATTCGGCCCGGCCCAACAATTTGGGTAGCGGGTCGTGACATGTTTTTAGTGGTGGCCCATGCAGGTCAAGACTAAATTGTTTGGTTGCGTTATTGTACCAAGCATGCCTGCAATTAGGAACTTAAGGTAATTAGACAACATTAGGAATGACGCTTAGAACACCTAGAGGAATACTAGGATTGCAACATAGGAAATACATCACATGCTTGCTATTATAATTAGATTTTCTTGTCTATGATTGTTTATTTTAAAGAGTCCTTATAAGTCCTTTTTATTGTAATTAGATGGTGCTTACTTGTTCATCCCAGTATGTCACACCTGAGAATGGCGTACTCCATATCCAGTCAGCTGACCAGTTGACTGATACACCTCCACCTCCACCTACCATACTCCTCCACTCCACAAATCCACCAATCCAGATGCCTCTACCACCTTCCACATCACAGTCCCAGCAGGACCCGATACTTCCACCACCACCTATCACTATACCTACCCAGGCTTCCGTCACACTCGACGGGAACCAACTGCTCACTCTGATCCAGGGGTTCCTAACAACCCATCAGGAGCAGACTACCCTACTCCGCCAGAGCATGGAGCGTTCTGAGGAACGTACCGTGGTCCCACCACCTGTAGAGCCACGGCAGAGAGCGGGGACGATCAAGGACTTCATGGGTCTGAACCCCAAGGAGTTCTCAGGGACTGAGGGCATAGTAGTAGCAGATGACTGGCTAGACTCGGTAGAGAGGAAGCTCCTTGGAGTTAGGATGCCGGATGACCTCCAGGTCGAGGCAGTGGAATTTCTGCTAATAGACTTGGCAGGAGTTTGGTTCCGGAATGAGCCGTTATTTGTGAGAGGGAGGGCCACTTGGGATCAGTTCAAGATCCAGTTCAAGAAGAAATTCTTCTCGACCACTGCTAGAGTAGCCATGGGGCTACGATTCCAGAACATCCAGCAGGGGAACCGTTCTGTTGATGAGTATGCGACAGAGTTTAATCGCCTGAGCCGTTTCGCTCCTAGTCTGGTTGCAGACCCAGAGGAGATGATCCATAGGTTTTGCCATGGTCTAGTTCCAGATATTGGCATTCTTATAGTGGCAAACGGTACGAATGACTACTACCAGAGCCTAGAGTTGGCCCGGAGCATCGAGGAGCGTCTTTTGTCTAGCAAGAGGCCGGCTTCTGTATATCATGAGGGACCGTCCAAGCGTCAGGCTTTCCAGCAGAGAGCACCGACGCCGCACCAGCAGACTTACCGTCCCCCTACATCACATCACCCGACCCCGCCAGTTAGATCCCCGGGACCCCGACATCAGCAGCAGCAGCAGAAGGAAGCTAGGTGTTCTTTCTGCGGAAGACTAGGACATGATTACGCCATCTGCAGGAAGAGGTTGAAGCAGTATTTAGCTTGCGGGTCTGCCACCCATCAGCTTCGAGAGTGCCCAGCAGCCAGGATACCTAGAGGACCACTCCCGACTCAGCAGCAGTGGTTTGGACAGCATCTGCAGCAGCAGAAGGGACCCCAGGGGAAGGCTTATAGTCTAGCCCTTGAGCCGAAGCCGGAGCAGGTTTCGGAGCCAGATTACTTAGCTGACGTCATCACAGGTCATGTTTATTTGCATACTTTTCTAGCTCTATGCTTGTTTGATTCTGGTGCATCTCATAGCTTCCTATCATTAGAGTTTATGCATAAACACCATCTAGTAGCTACACCTACTGCGGAGATTAGTAGAGTGATGACGGGAGGAGGACCAGTGCCTATTAGAGCTATCTATAGATGCTCTATTTTTATAGCCGGGAGAGAGTTCAGGGGATGATTCTTTGTGATGCCACTCCCCGGTTATGATATCATATTGGGGATGGACTGGCTTAGCTATGCCCATGCATCTATAGACTGTCATGAGGGTAGTATTTTGTTCAGTCCCCCAGGCACATCACCATTCAGTGTCAGGAGGACAGGGCCGGAGATCAGCCTAGAGCCGAACTGTTGTGCGACAGTTGGGGATGTAGCACCGCCACACCCTATCATTAGGGAGTTTATGGATGTATTCCCAGAGGATCTTCCAGGGCTTCCGTCTGACAGAGATGTGGAGTTCACCATAGATTTAGTACCGGGTTCATCACCAGTATCCCGGGCTTGCTATAGAGTGAATCCCAAGGAGGCCGTAGAGATGAAAGAGCAGATTGATGACCTGTTGAAAAAGGGTTTCATTCGATCTAGTGCTTCTCCATGGGGAACGCCAGTGCTCTTTGTGCCTAAGAAGGATGGTACAGTCCGGTTGTGTATTGACTACCGGGCCTTGAATGCCATCACCATTAAGAACAAATATTCTCTGTCCAGGATAGATGATTTGTTCGACCAGTTGAGTGGGGCGAAGGTGTTTTCCAGGATAGACTTGAGATCCGGGTACCACCAGGTGAAGGTTAGGGCAGCAGACATCCAAAAGACGGCGTTCAACACGAAGTACGGGCAGTACGAGTTTCTGGTGATGCCATTTGGTCTCACAAATGCGCCAGCTGTCTTTATGAATTTGATGAATAAGACATTTCACCAGTATCTGGATAAGTTCGTCGTAGTGTTTATCGACGACATCTTGATATACTCGAAGACGCCGGAGGAGCATGCAGAGCACTTGCGGACAATTTTGGGGATTCTGAGGCAGGAGAGATTGTTTGCCAAATTGTCGAAGTGCGAGTTCTTTTTAGACCGAGTGGAGTTTCTCGGCCATGTAGTTACTGGAGAGGGAATCTCGGTGGATCCCAGGAAGATTGCTGCAGTTGAGACATGGAAGGCTCCGACGTCAGTTTCAGAGATCAGGAGCTTTTAGGGTTTAGCAGGCTATTATAAAAAGTTTGTCCAGGACTTTGCTAGGATAGCTGAACCCATGACGAAGCTGACGCGGAAGGACGCCGAGTACATCTGGTTAGAGGACTGCCAGGCAGCATTTGAGGAGCTGAAGAGGAGGCTGACGACCGCTCCAGTTCTGACTTTACCTTCAGGTTCTGGAGGTTTTACCATATACAGCGATGCTTCAGGAAAGGGGCTAGGATGTGTCCTACAGCAGCATGGGAAAGTGATTGCTTATGCATCTAGGCAATTGCGGACTCATGAGCGGAATTATCCTACCCATGACCTAGAGTTAGCTGCGGTGATCTTTGCACTCAAGTTATGGAAATATTACTTATACGGAGAGCGTGTGGAAATCTTTACTGGCCACAAAAGCTTGAAGTATGTGTTCACGCAGAAAGGGCTGAACATGAGACAAAGACGATGGTTGGAGTTGATGAAATACTTCGACATCGATTTACAGTATCACCCCGGGAAGGCAAATGTGGTGGCGGATGCGCTGAGCAGACATCCGGTGGCATGGTATCTGATGATAGATCGGCATTTGCGGGAAGATCTAGAAAAGCTCGGTATCGAGCTAGTTCGGCCAGAATCAGTGATACAGATGATGGCACTTGACACTCAGTCAGGTTTAATAGAGCAGATCCGGAAGGCACAGTCTACAGATGAGAGCCTTCACAGACTTCGAGCCCAGGCTTTAGCTGGATTGCTGGATGACTTCACTATAGCAGAGGATGGATCCTTGAGGCATGGCAGCCGATTGTGCGTGCCGAAGGAAGAGCTGGTAGAGGCAGTCTTACAGGAGGCGCACCGATCGAGATATTCAATTCACCCTGGTGCTAACAAGATGTACCGTGACTTGCGAGAACATCTTTGGTGGCACGGGATGAAGAGGGATGTATCACGTTTCATCTCGAGATGCCTAGTTTGCCAGCAGGTCAAGGCGGAGCGCCAGAGACCAGCTGGTTTGTTGCAGCCGTTACCCATTCCCGAGTGGAAGTGGGAACATATTACGATGGACTTCGTCTCAGGGCTTCCTCGTTTCCAAGGAGGAAAGGATGCCATTTGGGTCTTCGTGGACAGGCTGACGAAGTGTCCGCACTTCATACCCTTCAAGATGGAGCTTTCCACCGAGAAGTTGGCAGTGCTATACATGCAGCAGATAGTTCGCCTACACGGAGTGCCAGTGAGCATCGTGTCGGACAGAGACAGCAGATTCACGTCCCACTACTGGAGGAGCTTGCAGGAGGAGTTGGATAGTAGACTCAAGTTCAGTACATCGTACCACCTGCAGATAGATGGGCAGTCCGAGAGGACGATACAGACACTGGAGGATATGCTGAGGACCTGCGTACTGGACTTTGGAGGATCATGGGAGAGCCATCTGCACTTGGTAGAGTTTTCATACAACAACAGCTACCAAGCCAGTATCGGTATGTCTCATTTTGAGGCGCTATATGGACGACGATGCCGTACACCGCTCTTTTGGGATGATGTCGGAGACAGAGTTATGCTTGGGCCAGAGATGATCACAGATGCAGCAGAGAAGGTCGGGATGATCAGAGACAGGCTCAGAGTAGCTCAGGACAGGCAGAAACACTGGGCTGATGCTAGTCGCAGACCGATGGAGTTCGCAGACGGTGATATGGTGCTGGTGAAGATATCACCTACTAGAGGGACGATCCGGTTTGGACAAGGAGGGAAGCTGAGTCCCAGATACATCGGGCCGTTCGAGATACTTGGCAGGATTGGAGAGGTAGCTTACAGGGTTGCACTTCCACCCAACCTAGCAGGAGTTCACGATGTCTTTCACGTATCTCAGCTGAGGAGATATGTTCCAGACCCCAGTCATGTGCTAGATCATTCAGAGTTGGAGGTCGGACCGAGCCTTACAGTTTCTGAGCAGCCAGTGGAGATATTAGACAGAAGAGAGAAGAGGCTGAGGAACAAGGATATACCCTTAGTACGAGTAGCTTGGAGCCGTCACTCTCCAGGTGAATCTACTTGGGAGAAGGAGTCGGACATGAGGGAGAGATACCCTTACTTGTTCGATCCAACCGCTGCGAGGGAACCACCCGTTCCCGCTTGATACCTTAGAGGTTAGTTTCGATCATAGCCTTAGTCTTTCGCTGTATTGCTTGCTATGTTAGAATATTGTAGGGTCTTCAATCCTTGTGAATTTCGAGGACGAAATTTTTCAAGGAGGGAAGACTTGTGAGCCCCTGTTTTTCAAAATTTATTTAATTAGTGTTAATTAGTTGTTAATGTCATATTTAGCCTTAAAATATTTATTATGATTTTTAGGAATTTTTCTAGAATTTTTAAATGAGTTTTAAATACTAAAATATCATTTTGCAATTAATTAAAATGTTTTAATACCATTTTATAATTTTTAGAATTGTTTGTATATTAATATGCAATTTATTAATTTATTAATATAACAGTTTACAAATTGTAAATTGTTATATTTGTGTTATGCAAATTTAATATTGCATTTACCTACTGTCAGGACACAGGAATGTTTTATCGGGTTTACTGTTATTTAACTAAAACCTAAATAAAATTAACCAAAATCCTAACCCTAACACAAGCTGCGGGTTGACCCCCTAGCCAGCCCGACCCAACTTGAGAACCCGACCCAGAGGGCCGAGTTCGAACCCCCTCCCCCCGCGCGCTGTTCTTTTATTTCTTTTTCTTTTCTGTTTTCTTTTATATTTTGTTATATATATATATATATATATATATATATATATATATATATATATATATAAATATATATATATATATATATATATATATATTATATATATATATATATATATATATATATATATATATATATATATATATATATATATATATATATATATATACAGAAATATATATATATATATATATATATATATATATATATATATATATATATATATATATATATATACAGAAATTGTATATATGTATATATATTCATAATTAGTAATTCTATTATATATATGTGTATATGTAAGTGTAGGTATATATTTACATATATGTAAATATGTATATCTTTAAGTATGTATATATATGTATTATATATGTATACCATTTTATATATATGTATGTATACAGTATTTGTATGTGTACATATATTTTATTTCTATTATATATATATGCATATTTATTAATATATATATATATATATATATATATATATATATATATATATATATATATATATATATATATATATATATATATATAAAAATATATATATATATATATATATATATATATATATATATATATATATATATATATATATATATATATATATATATATATATATATATATAACATGTTGTTGTTATATATTTATATATGTATTTCACTCTACCTAGTGTAAATTATTATTATGTAAATTTCACAAGATTATTTTATTTCATATTTTGTGACTTGTGTATTTTTACCACTTTGAAAATATATTAATATTATTTAAAAACTTGTATTTTATTACTGCAACCATTTGGTGTCCAAGCCTAGCATAGGTTTTTGGGCTCAAATATGTTTTCACACATTCAAGACCTGTACAAGTTATATTGGACTTGGTTCATGGCCTTGGGTCCTGCATTTGAACTCTGGTTCAAATTATGTACATGGACAAAATACGCAGATAATTAATTATTTAATTTTAGATTGTGTACCATGCTGTTTTTGATTTCCTAAAAATACTTAAATTACTGTTAAAATTTTAGAAAAATAGTATTTAGATACTATGTTAATTTAGCTAATTTAGTATAATTTTTATAGTATTTAATTTATAGTTTTGCCACTATTTTGGCATATGAAACCAGAACTCATTTTCTGTGTACTTAGGAAAACTGATTTTTATAAAATACTTGTACTGGTTAATAAATTCTAGAAAAATTATAATAAATTTTTATAATTAGCAAGGATCATTTTGGTACTTTATTTTATGTAAAATTGAGCTTTTTGTCTATCTCAAAAATTGTTGGAACACAATGTTCATTTGATTTATTTATTGATTAATTACGACTTGTAACTTTTTGTGTTATTTTGAGTTATAGCCGTATTTAACCTCACCCCTCACTAGTGTAAAGACCCTAGAAAGTTAGTTATAGTAGTGTGTCACCCCACATTGGTCTCCTATGCTAAAGTCACTACTAAAATATGATCTATTAACGACGTAATTTAGCGACGGCGTAAAATTACGTCGCTATATACGGAATTCAGCGACTCCTTTATATAAACATCGCAAAACGTTGCTGAATAGCGACGTTCAGCGACAGGTATAAAATTACATCGCTGAATAGCGACGTTACGCCGCTGGATTATTAAAATATATCGCCAGTTTACGACGTTTAGCGACGTCCTCATGTGACGTCGCTAATATTTTTACTTAGGGCACAGCGTTTCGTTTTTCCCACTCACTCGAAATTTCCAATTTTTCCCACTACTCCTTTCCCCCCTCCGGCGATTCCTTCGGCGACCCCTTCCCCCCCCGGCGACTCCTTCCCCCCCCGGCGACTCCCTCCCTCTCCGACGACCCGTACCCCCCCGTCGAGCTCCTCCTCCTCGAGCTCAGGTAAACCCTAACCTAACTCCTCCTCCTCCTCCTCCTCCTCCTCCTCCTCCTCTCCCACGGACACACACACACACACGGACACACACGCACACACACACAGAGACACACACACACACACACACACACACACACACGGACACACACGCACACACACACAGAGACACACACACACACGGACACACGGACACACACATAGATGGACACACACACACACACACTGGACACACTGTGTCATGTTGTGGTGGACACGAGACACTATGTTGGACACGTACACATAGCCTAGATCCTTTACCAACCATTTATTTTCCATTTTAACATATTTTTATATATCAATTTCTAAATACCCTATGTTGACTGATACCTTGTTAATTTATTGTATATTCTAATTTTGAAAACCCAGTTTTGACAACCATTTTAACCTAGTTTAATGCTTTAATTTAGATATTTAAAACCCTAGTGTAGTGTATCTATATGTGTGCTGACTGAGTTTCAAGTTTGGGGTGATTTGGTTAGAGTTTTGGTTCTCGATTTGGGTTTGAGGTGAATGGGTCTGAAATATGTTATAGGAGTATGTAATGTTGTGTGAAATGAACTGATTTCCTTTCTTTTCCTTTCCTATTTGACTGAACACAGTAAATCCCCTTACTATCCAGATTGGACTGACCTATAGTTCATATCACTCACTCACTCACTCACTCTTGCCTAGGTACACACACGCATATAGCCTAATACAAGCATGTTAGCCTCCCTCATATACACGTATATGTGACTGTCACATGTAACAGTCAACACACTCACCCCCCATTCACATGTGCATGTACACAAACCACCCACTCTCTACTTCTCTCTCTATATATATATATGTTTGATAGATGGTATTGTATACATATATACATAACTATATCATGTAACTCATATGTGATATAGGCATATAGCCTATGTTAGAGTGTCTAAATATATGAATGCATGAAAGTTGCCTTGTCTTGTAATATAGGCATATAGTATATACATGCCTATATATATATATTATATGTATATATCTATATAGATATTACTTGTGTGTATGAGATAGCTTGAGTTGACTTTGGTCATTATTGGTACTTGAATTGATCGGAACAAAGACCCCAATGTCGGTATCGGTCAATATTTGGTATCGGTCGGTATCGGATCGGAACATGCCAAACCGTATCGGTATCGGCCGTATCGGATCGGTATCGGCCGATACTTTAAAATTATATGAAATAGTAGTCACCCCCAAGGTTGACTATTTTTACTGAAAGTCAAAGTAGAGTAAACATCTGACCTAGATTGGACTAAGAGTTGACAAAGTCAACTATAGGTCAACCCTTGACCTAGTTTGACCTTGTTTGACTTTGTTTGACTTAGCTTGACCTTGTTTGACTTTGTTGTCTTCATGTTTGTTAAATGACACCCAGATACTAGTTTTAGTTGTTTAAATGACACCCAGATACTAGTTTTAGTTTCAGTTTGCTTTGGTAACTCACTATTGCTCATTACTTGGTACTAGTTTTAGTTGATTGTGTTTTTTTAAGACTAAACAAATGACACCCAGATATTACTTGTGTGTATGAGATAGCTTGAGTTGACTCTGGTCATTATTGGTACTTGAATTATAGGTTAGGCTTGTATAGCCTTGAATGGTGTGTGCTAGCTAGTATTGGAATACCAATAGCGATAAGGTAAAGGGTACCTTGGTAGGTCATGACTAGAAATAGGATATTTGACTTAGATTTGACCTTGTTTGACCAAGGTTGACTATTTGACCTTGTTTGACCTTGTTTGACCTTGTTTGACTTTTTTTGACTTAGCTTGACCTTGTTTGACTTAGTACAACCTAGTTTGACCTAGTTTGACTTTGTTTGACTTTGTTTGACTTAGCTTGACCTTGTTTGACTTAGTACAACCTAGTTTGACCTAGATTGCATATCATTGTTATTAGTAACTGTCCGCTACTAATGTGTGTCCCATAATAAGACATAATATACGAATTTGTGTCTGTTGGATAATGTGTGTCCATCTTTGCAGAATTATTTCCAAATAGATATGAATTACTACTTGCGGAATCGTTCATGGATGTACAATCGTCGTCCTGATGATATGTGTGGTGTACGGGATGAATACATAGCGGGAGTAGAGCAGTTCCTGCAGTTTGCTAAGGCGTTCCCTCAGTACATGGACGGCACCAAAATTAAGTGTCCGTGTGTGAAATGTCATAACGTGAAATATTATCCAGAAGTGGAAGTGACATATCATTTGTACTCGAGGGGTTTCACGCCTAATTACTATCAGTGGACCGCACACGGAGAACTTGTGTCTTTAGCATCAGAGCCGGAGCCTTATGTTGAGCCGTATATGCATGCGGGACCTAATTTTGTTTCAGATAATCATGCACACGACGACGGGTGCGTGAACATGGTTTTCGACGCTGTGGGGCCTAGTTTCGTTCATGATGCACCTGAGGAGGCACCGAACGCCGATGCTGCACAGTTCATAGAGTTGTTGGAGAATACAAGGACTCCATTGTATCCTGGTTGTGAGGATCATTCACTGTTGGAGGTGGTTACAAGACTGTTGAGCATTAAGTCAGATTTTAACATGTCGCAAGAATGCTACAACCGAGTGTTGGAGTTGATTATAGAGATCTTGCCGGCGGGTGCTAAGTTGCCTAAAGACTTCTACCGGTCTAAGAAGATGGTGAGATCGCTCTGGATGGGATACGAGAAAATCGATTCCTATCGCAATGGGTGCATGCTGTACTACAAAGACGACAAGGACGCAGATGTGTGCAGATTTTGTGGTGCTGATCGCTATAAGACAACTAGTACATGAAGGTCTACCGGTACAAGAAGACCGACCGATTCAATGCACTACTTGCCTTTAACGCCGCGGTTGTAAAGATTATTTATGGTGAAAGAGACGGCCGAAAATATGAGTTGGCACATACGAGAACAGATTGAAGGAGTGTTGGATCACCCATCCGATGGAGAAGCGTGGAAGCACTTTGATCGAGTGTATCCATATTTTGCTTCAGATCCGCGAAATGTCAGGTTGGGACTATCTTCTGACGGTTTTACTCCTTTTGGTCTTTCGGGATCCCAGTATTCGTGCTGGCCTGTGATTGTCACTCCGTATAACGTACCGCCTTGGATGTGCATGAAGACTCAGTACATATTTCTAACCGTTATAATTCCTGGTCCGAACAATCCCAAGAGGAACATTGACGTGTACTTACAGCCTTTGATAGATGAGTTGAATCAGTTATGGGAAGTAGGCGCTAACACGTACGATGTTTCCAGGAAGCAGAATTTTCAGAGGAAGGCAACCCTTATGTGGACCATCAACGACTTTCCGGCCTATGGAATGTTATCTGGATAGAGCACTCATGGCCGTCTCTCATGTCCGTATTGCATGGACCGTAGTAAGGCTTTCCGCTTGAAACACGGCGAAAAACCATGCTTCTTTGATTGTCATCGGCAATTTCTGCCAAAAGATCATCCGTTCAGAAGGAACAGGAATGCTTTCCGTGCCGGCGTTGTAGAGAAGGGTGATCCACCGCCAAGGTGGTGCGGAGCCACGATATGGGAGGAGGTTAAAGATTTTCCAAGTGCTATAGAAGATCCTACAACTGGGTACAAGTGCGATGGATTGGTAGAGTTCATAACTGGACAAAGAGGAGCATATTCTGGGATCTGCCATACTGGAGTACCAATCTGATCAGACATAATCTTGATGTCATGCATATTGAGAAGAATGTGTTTGATAACATAATTAATACTGTGATGGACGTAAAGGGAAAAACGAAAGACAATCCCAAGGCCAGGTTGGACTTAGAAGAAATATGCAAACGCCCTGCGTTGCATTTGATACAGCAGAATGGAAAACAGTTCCTGTCGAAGTCAATTTTCTCGCTGGACAAGGAGGATAAAGTGAGACTTTGTCGATGGATCCAGGGCCTAAAATTTCCAGACGGATATGTGTCAAATCTGAGAAGATGTGTCGATCCGAAGGAAAACAAATTGACGGGTATGAAGAGCCACGATTGTCACGTATTCATGGAGAGGTTAATTTCGATTGCATTTCGGGAATTCTTACCGCAGGCAGTTTGGAATCCATTGACGGAGCTTAGCATATTCTTCAGGGATCTTTGTTCTAAGAAATTGCTCGTTGATCGTCTAGAAAAGCAAGAGAAGGACATTGCGGTAACACTATGCAAGCTAGAGAGGGTGTTTCCTCCTGGATTCTTCGACTCTATGGAGCATTTGCCGATTCATCTATCCTATGAGGCACGTGTTGGTGGACCCGTCGAATATCGATGGATGTACCCGTTCGAGCGACATTTGAATTACCTAAAAGAAAGGTGAAAAATAAGGCACGGATCGAGGGTTCTATTTGTGAAGCCTATGTTCTCGAGGAGATTACAAACTTTTGTTCGATGTATTTCAAGCCTCATGTTGCAACTAATAGAACGAGAGCTTCCAGAAACGACGAGGGAGATCATGAAAGTAATGATACAATACTAAAGGTATTCAATGCTCCAGGAAAGCCATCGGGTAAGATGAAAAAGAGATATCTGAACGATGATGAGCTAAGGGCTGCTCAGGTGTATGTATTACTCAACTGCGACGAAGAAGAAGTAGAGAAACTGGAGGGGTAAGTAATTAATACGTCTATATTATTTTAATAGTGTTAATTATTATACTATTACATTAATTGAACGATGTTATTTTCAGCATATTTAATGATGATGTGAGGTCGGATAGGCCACACATAACAGAAGAAGAACTAGAACAAGAAATGAGGCATTATTTTCCATCATGGTTGAGTGCATATGTAAGACTTGAGAACTCTGTAATTACCTTTTTGTATATGCACTTGATTGAGAATGAGCTTAATTGCTTCTTTCGTGGTATTTAGGTCGATCGTCCATACGCAAGACTTGAGAATGAGTCTATTAGAACGCTAGCCAAGGGACCAATTTATTCTACAAAAATATGGCCAAGCTACTGTGTTAATAGGTTTAGGTTCAAGTCAACAACTTGCCCGATCAGAGACAACTTTGTGGATCTCGATTCCACCAAAAATAGCTGTTTGTGTATCAGATCTTCGAACTACAAAGATGTTGATGCGGACAACGATTTCTATGGCGTGTTACGGGAGATCGTGGAGCTGACATATAGTTATGGAATAGAGCCTGCTAAGATTGTGTTATTCAGGTGTGATTGGTTCGATCCGATTGAAGGTCAAGGTTGGAAAGTAGACAAGCACGGTCTTGTTGATATAAACTATCGGCGTCGATATCAAGCCTATGAACCATTTGTCCTATCAAGTCAGGCTCAGCTCGTATACTTCACAAGTTATCCTAAACGGGGAACAGCAAGGTCGGACTGGTGGGCAGTATGCAAGACCAAAGCTAGAAATACCTTTGAGGTTGACGATATAGCTTATCAACAGGATGAACTACCTCTTGTAACAAATATTATAGAAGTGGACACGACGGAAGTTCCCTATTACACATCTAATTATGTAAAAGAAGTAGAATTATCTGAAGAGGAAGATGCAGATGAAAGTGAAGATGTAGAGGAGGAAGAAAAAGAAGAAGAAGAAGTAGATGAGCTAAACGAACTAGATAAATTTTCAGAAGAGGATTAAATCTGTACATTTGTTTTATCATCATATTTGACACTTTAGTGACACTTCTATCATATAAATCTGTGACACTTCAGTGACACTTTATTGACACTTTTATTGACACTTCAGTGACACTTTTTGACTATGATATTTTTCAAAAATCTGTGATGTCTATCATATAAATATTTTTTTATTTTATTGTCATATGTTTTATTGTCAGGTATGACTAGACCATCTGGACGACGTGGAGGATTATATATTAGGCAGCCCCGTTAGCCTCGGGCTGGAGATGGAGAGGGCAGTTCCGTACCCTCATCCTCATCTCCGAGTACGCCAGTGTACCGTTCTGTTCCCGGTCTATTACCGGGATAGGGCAGTTCTAGCAGGTTGGCGACTCCTCCCTCGTCGTCCAGCCTTCCTGATCCCGCGTCCAACATCCCTGATCCCCCGTCCAGCATTCCTACTGTCGACGGCTCTATGGAGGGAGCCCACGCCGATCATATGGAGGACGGCGATCAGACTGATCCTGCCCAGGCAGGAGGTGAGAGCGACCCTCCATGCGCTCCCCCCGGGCGAGACGCGTATGGAGATTTGGACGGACGGGCCTATGAAGTAAGTTAATTAATTATTATATATTTCTCAAATGATTATATGTACATATATATTCATGAAAAATTATTATTGTATAGATATCGGCCTTCTGCAGTACAGAGACAGTTGGGGACATTTGTGAGGCAGAACTATGGTGGGCCTTGGCTCAACTACTCAGATGCTCCCGCAGATAGGAAGGCCTTTTGGTTCGCCCACTTTAAGGTAAAAAATTTGTTTATTTTTAAATTTTAATAATCATTTGTGTATATTATACAAATTTTGTATTTTACTTCTTGTAGAGGACCTATTTCTATCCACCACACCGGCGGCGAGGATCGAGGGCCAATTTTTTGCCGTCATAGCCAAGCTCATCCGTGATGCGATCGACGACCAGAAGCGTCGTGATCGCTCCGGACAGCCGATCCAGGGTTGGATTACGCCAGAGCAGTGGACTGCGATGAAGGCTAGATTCAGCGAGCCCAAGTACCAGGAGCGATCTGAGAAGGCCAAGGTGGCGCGGTCGAGCGCCGGTAAGTGGTGTGGTGGCTCCATTCCGATGACGGAGCATTTTCGTCGTCTGGTACGTTTCCTGACGGACATTAATTTATATATAGTTCGATATAATGTTTAATTAATACTAATAATAGATAATATATTTTAACAGGTAAAGAAGGGTGAGGACCCGAACATGGTGACCGTCTTCCTGGTCACCCATCGGAGGGCTGGGGACTTCGTTGACGAGAGGGCGACGCAGGCATATGTACGTTCTATTCTTTATATTAACTGACTATAATTTAGAAAACAGGAAAATAGATATCAATATAGACTTTAGTAAACACTTACACGTTAGCAAACATGTTCTAGGCTGAGTTTGTTCGGCTACAGAAGGAGGCGGCTGATGCTGCTGCTGCTGCTAGTGCGCAAGCAGAGGGAGGGGCTGGTACTTCCTCCCAGCCGCCTGCAGAGCCATCGCCGGACGAGCTCTGGATGACCGCCGTTGGCGGTCTTCAGAAGGGTACGTACTACGGTACGGGATCCTACGGCGCGTATTTGGCTTCGGAGTCATCCCGGGCCCCCTCTGTCAGTACGCAGTCTCCGGCTACGCAGGCATCGTCACGAGCTGAGGATGTTCGTCGTCAGATCGAGGAGCTGCGTCGCGAGTTGCAGCAGCAGATTTTTGATACGGTCGAACGACGATCCGACCCTCCGATCGTCACCGGACGATTTGATGCGGTCGAGCGCAGTATACATGAGTTGATGACTCTACATCAGACTACAGCTGCCAGCTTGCAGACGCTCACCGAGTCTACGCATCGCACAGAGCGTAGACAGGTCAAGCTGGAGGGATCGCAGAGGAGCCTTTCTCTCTCACTCGCTCAGTATACTGAGAAGGTGGTGAGTACCCTTGCTGCGCATGGTGAGCAACTGCGAGAGCTGGAGCAGGTACGTCCTCCGGGTCCATCGACGGCGTCGACTCCAGATACTGCACTGCCTCCGGCGCCGACTCCAGACATTGTACTGCCTCCTACTGCCCCTACGGTATAGCTCATCCAGGAGCAGTATGACTATATTCTATCCCAGTTGCGCGGCAGGGGTCCGCAGTGATTTTATTAGTTTTTTTATGACTTGTATGTATTGGCCCTATGGGCAAATTGTTTATTCATATACTGTTGTTTATACACTTGGTGGGAGACTTTTTATCATCTTTTATTTTTATTTGACTCTATTGGATGTTTGTGAGGATGTGTGTCTGTGATATTTACTTTGCACTGCCTTCTATTTTTATTGTGATATTTACTTTGTGATATCTGCGACGGGATGACAAATATACCTACGCTGGGTTATAAGCGATGATCTGATATACAAAGGAGGTGCTGCCGAAATTTTAAAAAAATATATTGTGTATTTTTGTTATGATGTGTGTCTGTGTTTACAGTGAATGTGAAATGCAGTGTTCGGAACCATCGACAGTTTCGATTACTGTTGTATGTTTTATCTTGGATAGAAATAGCAACAGTTCAGGGTGCACTTCTGAGAGCTTCATTTTCACGTCCTTTACTTTCTCGGACGTCGTAAAGGTTCCCGAGAAGGTGAAGGACGTGAAGAGGAAGCTCTGAGAAGTGCACCCTGAACTGTTGCTCTTTCTATCCAAGATAAACATAGAACAGTAAGCGAAACTGTCGATGGTTCGAACACTGCACTTCACACACACTGTAAACACAGAAACACAGCATAACAAAAATATAAATTATATTTTTAAAAATTTTTTTTTTAACATTAGCGACGTATAGCGACGTTCGGCGACGTACTGCGACGGCAAATAGACGTCGCTGTACGTCGCTAACTAGCGACGTTACGTCGCTCGACCTCGCTAGGGAGGACGTCGCTAAATGTCGGTATGCGTCGCTACGTTGCCCACGTGGCTGTCATGCCATGTCATCATATATAAATAACAGAGCGTCGCTAGTAGTCGCTTTACGTCGTCATTTTGGCGACGTAATTCGACGTCGCTATATGTCACAATTTTTGCGACGGCTAGCGACAATAAATTACGCGTCGCCAATAGCGACGTTCGGCGACTAAAGTGCCATCTGCGACTTGCCTTTAAGCGACGTCCCTTTTTCGTCGCTAAATACGTCGCTAATTCGTTTTAGCGACGTAATTTCCTTATTTAGCGACATTTCCGAACGTCGCTAAAATGAGTTATTTTAGTAGTGAGTTATCATTTTTGCTAGGTGCCCAGTCACAAGTCGTGTTGCACCAATTAGTGTCTTAGTATTTTAGCTTAGTGTAAAAACTAAGTTTATGTATTTATTTCTACAGTGACGAGTTACCAGACATCTATAGCACTTTTATCGCAGCTTGCTTTGCTAGAGGCAAGTACTTTCTACAAACTTTACATACTGTTACATCAATGAACTGCAAATCCAACCATGTTAAATGCTGATCCTTGGGGTAGCAAGTTAAACCTTCACATGTTGTATTACTTTCAGTTACTACCATGTTTAGAACAGTTTTATATCTCTCACATGATTAGAATCTGGGTAGGGGAAACTGATAGTTGACTACGTAATCATGCCCCCTTCTCCGTACGTATGTACCGAGCAAGATTGACATTTTATATGTATACCTTGTCGTAGGCTTTATCTCAAAGCGGATTTGTACGTATGTACATCTATCGCCTTATCACTTGTACGGAAGTATATTTCATTATGTGCCCCTGCACATTATACACCTATTGACGATCACGTACCTGCTACAGTTTTAAACATTATATATACATCTGTCTCTATGACATATATGTCCTTGCCATGATAGATTATGTGATGCCTTGTTTCCAGTTATTCCTCTTATGTTCATTTCCATGTTTCATATGCTAGTTTGTTAGAATTAGTACTTGCTCCTGTCCTGACAGGATAACGTTGTAGGTATTCTTACTGAGGAGGAGTTGCTCTGTGACTCATATTATGGAGATACTGCCGAGGACCAGGCTTTGCCTTATGAGGATGTTCCTGCGGGGAAACTCGTCTAATTTGTGTAGTTGCTTGGAATATTTAGTGTAGTCATGTATTAGACTACGTATTTTGTAACTGGACATGTATCCAGTTTTACATTTCAGACTTGTACTTGGACTTATTACTATATGAGACGACTTTTGTGTTTGGAGCATTTATGACTCTTTATTACTATTAGAACTGTTAGCACATTTAGTCTTATCTTGTTACTTCTAGAACAGCTTACTGCACTTTATCTCAAGCGTAGGCTGGACATGACTCGGCCCGGCCCAACAATTTGGGTAGCGGGTCGTGACAGCTTCTGCAGCCCCTGCTACTGGCTTCGACCCAGGCTTTTATCAGCGCTTTGATGACTTTGTTGCCCTCTCAGCTTAACGTCTTCAGAGTTACATTGACTCTGAGTTCCGCCACATCACCCAGGCACAGGTATTGCGGAACAGTATTGCTGATATACAATGGAGTCTATCTCATGATCCCAGTCATCATGTTCTGATGATCCATCACCCCAAATTTACTGGTTCGAGGTTCGATGATGAGGCTACCTTTACTCATTTCGATCTACTACAGCTTACTTTCCACCGGATGCTCTTGAAGGTGATGATACGCCGCTGTGATGTGGGACTTCAGTTGGTGTTTTTTTGGTTGACGATGCTAGATGATGATCGACGTAACTTTTATTTCTTTTTGTGTGATGATGTACTAGTCTAAACTTATGAGTTAGACTTTTTAGACTCTGTTTGATAGTCGTAAACTGTTGAGTTATGACTTATGCTGGTTATGTTAGTTGCATTTTAGTTTCATTCTGCTATCAGATTTTAGTTATTTTACTACTACTTCTAGTTTACTTTTTCATGTGATTTGTTATATATGGATATTCCTCTGTCTTTTCTTTGTCTTCTGGTGAACATTGTTGGCTTCACACATTACGGAGGAGCCATAATATTTTGATCATGACAAAGGGGGAGAAAGAGCAATACCAACCATTTTTTTAAGTTATTAGATATATTTTGGTATAGACTCAAGTTTGTCAATTATCAAAATGGGGGAGATTGTTGGCCCATTTCCTAATGGTCACACCCGATTTTGAGAAATCAACAACGACTTAAGTCAGTACACAAAATATACAAACTACAACTAACATTTCAGGTCAAGTGAAATCAATATCAATGAGCATACTACAACATCCGCAAGCATGTAAATCGTCAGCCCGAAGCTTTTATGCACTGGAAAAAGTCTGAGTCATTTTACAGTTTATTATGTATTTTATCCTTTATTGAGTCTAGAATATAAATTGTAAAATCGATTGAGTATTACTGGCTAAGGTTATTCACAGTCTACAAACAAAAATAAGCCTACCTACTTATTCCAAAAGTCCACAATTCCAAAAAGCCCAAAATCAATGCAAATTTGGTTCATTCCTTACTGTTCTGACCAAGCAGAACTCTAACAGAACTCTGACCGAGTTCGGTCTAGGTTATTTGAAATTCAGTTCCCACCAAATCTGCATCCAACGTTCGTATGCGAAATCCTAGCATCCGAACTCTGCCCGAGTTCGATTCTCAAAAATACTAATAAATAGAAGATAAATTTCCTTTTCAAATCACTCATCATTTCTTCTCTTTATCTATTCCTAAATTTTTTTTCAGTGTTCTAAAAAGCTTTCATACTCCACCTATACATCTCTTAGCCAAAGCCAGTAATATCGATTCGATTTAGATTTCTTTGGTTCTCAGAGTTGTCATGACCCGCTACCCAAATTGTTGGGCCAAGCTGAGTCATGCCCAGCCTACGTTGAGATAAAACGTAGTAAGCTGTTCTAAAGACAACAGGATAAGACTAAATGTGCTAACAGTTCTATAAGTGAAGAAGAATCATAAATGCTCCAAACACAAAAGTCGTCGTATATAGTAAAATGTCCAAGTACAAGTGAACTGAAAAGTAAAACTGGATACATGTCCAGTTACAAAAAGATATAGTCTAATACATGTCTACTCTCAAAAGTCTAAGTAAACAAAAGACAACTAGGCGAGGTTCCCCGCAGGAACATCCTCGTAAAGCAGAGCCGGGTCCTCGGCAGTAACCCCATAATATGTGTTGCAGAGTAACTCCTCCTCAGTAAGGACACCTACAACGTTATCCTGTCAGGACGGGAGCAAGTACTGAATCTAGCAAACTAGCATATGAAACATGGAAATGAACATAAGAGAAAATAACTGGAAACATGGCATCACACAATCTATCATGGCAAGGACACATATGTCATAGAGACAGATGTATATGTAATGTTTAAAACTGTAGCAAGTACGTGATCGGTCAATAGATGTACAATGTACTGTGGTACATGTAAATAAAATGTACATACGTACAAGTTAACAAGCATAGGTGTACATCCGTACAGAAATGCGGGATAATGGCCTGCGGCAAGGTATGCATATAAAATGCGACCTCGCTTGCTACTATAGGGGGGTCATGATCACGTACACTACTATCAGTTTTCCCATAACCCATATTCTAATCATGTGAGAGATACATCAAGACTGTTCTAAGCATGGTAGTAATAGAAAGTACAACATGTAACATTTTAACTTGCTACTCCAAGGATCAGCATTTAACATGGTTGGATTAGCAGTTCATTTATGTAACAGTATGTAAAGTTTGTAGAAAGTACTTGCCTCTAGCAAAGCAAAGCAAAACAAGCTGCGATAAAAGTGCTATGGATGTCCCGGTAACTCGCCACTATAGAAATAAATGCAATAACTTAGCTTTTACACTAAGCTAAAATACTAGGACACTAATTGGTGCGACACGACTTGTGACTGGGCACTTAGCCAAAATGATGACTTTGGCATAGGAGACCAATGTGGGGTGACACACTACTTTAACTAACTTTCTAGGATCTTTACACTAGTGAGGGGTGGGGTTCAACACGGCTAAAACTTAAAATAACACAAAAAGTTACAAGTCGAAATAAATCAATAAATAAATCAAAAGATCATTGTATTCTAACAATTTTAGAGATAGACAAAAAGCTTAGTTTTACTTAAAGTAAAGTATCAAAGTGATCCTTGTTAATCATAGAAATTTATTATAATTTTTCTGGAATTTATTAACCAGTACAAGTATTTTATAAAAATCAGTTTTCCTAAGTATATAGAAAATGAGTTTTTTTGGTTTCATATGCCAAACTAGTGGCAAAACAGTAAATTAAATACTACAAAAATTATACTAAATTAGCTAACTTAACATAGTATCTAAATACTATTTTTCAATAATTTTACCAGTACTTTAAGTATTTTTAGAAATCCAAAAACAGCATTACACACTATTGAAATTAAATAATTAATTATCTGCGTATTTTGTCCATGTATATAATTTGAACCAAAGTTCAAATACAGGACCCAAGGCCATGAATCAAGTCCAATATGACTTGTACGGGTCTTGAATGTGTGAAAACACATTTGGGCTCAAAAACTCATGCTAGACTTGGACACCAAATGGTTGCAGTAATTTAAATACACTAAAAAAAATACAATTTGGCAATAGTGCAAAATAAATATTATTATTTTAATATGGTAAAATTATGCATAGTGAAAATATACATACATGTGTTTAAAAGTACATATATATATGTAAGGAAAATACTTAATTTTTATAAAGTATATATATATATAAATATATATATATATATATATAAGGAAACATTTAATTATAGAGTGTATAATAATGTATATATACATATGAAAATATATATATACATAATTTACTAACTATAAAAATATATACAAGATAATATATACATATATACATATATGTACATAAATACATATAAATATATATATAAAAGTTTACTAATTATAAAATTATATATACATATAATATACCGTCAAAATACAGTATATAAAATATATACACTAATATATATATATATATATATATATATATATATATATATACACTTATATATATAATATATATATAGAAAAAAGAAAAAGGAAAAGGAAAAGAAAAAGAAAAACAAACAAACAACAGGGGGCTCGAACCCTGCCCAAAGGAAAAGGGGGGGTTTCAACACTGCAGCCGCTGGCCAGTGGGCCAACTTGGCCCGACTGTTAGGATTAGAGTTAGGTTAGTTTTATTTAGGTTTTGAATGGTTTATACATAAAAAAAATAATAATAATCCTGTGTCCTGACAGTTAGAGACACAGGTGTCTTGTGTCTACACTCAGCACGACACGCACGATTTGATTCGGCCGTGTCCACGCTTACCCAAAGATTGCCCGTGTCCTGGCGAGTCGTCCACGTGAATTCGAGACACAAACACGACACAGAGACAGTACTGATACGTACGTGTCCGGAGTTGGGTTGCTGTCGGGGTGGCGACTGGGCGGAGAAGGCGTCGTGGTCAGGGCGGTCGGGTGGCGCTGGGGTCGGCTTGACAAGGTGAGTCGAACGGTGGTGGTGGCGACTGACGAAGATGGACGGTGAGGCTGGACAGGGGGTTCGTCGGAGCTAGGGTTTCGGTGACTGGAAGTGGAGGAGATGGTGGTCGTGGGGGTAAAACGAAGTAGAGTTAGGGTTTTGGGGGTCGGGGTAGTTATATAGGACAGTAGGTCGGTCGAATTAGGGGTCGAATTAGGATTAGGGTTAGGGTTTCGGTGATCGTCGTCGGAGACGATGACAGCGCACGGTCGTCGGGGGCAGTTAGGGTTAGGGATTTGCAGGAAGCCCCCCAGAAAATTAGGATTTGCATAAAAGCCCACCGCCTTAGCCATTGCAAATATTAAATTTGTAACCCCCCCGCTACGATTATGTGCAAAACTTAATTTGCACAGACAATTAGGATATTGCAAAAAGCTATTAAAACAATTAAAATAATTGCATAGTGATATAAAAACAATTCCAAAATTTACAGAATGGTATTAAAATATTTTATAAAATTACAAAGTGATATTTTTGTATTTAAAACTCATTAAAAATTCATTTAAAAATTCTAGAAAAATTCCTAAAAATCATAATAAATATTTAGCTAAAAATGACATTAATAATTAATTAACACTAATTAAAATGAAATTTGAAAAACAGGGGCTTACAAGTCTTCCCTCCTTGAAAAATTTTGTCCTCGAAATTCACAAGGATTGAAGACCCGGCAAAATTCTAATATAGCAAGCAATGCAACAAAATGACTAAGGCTGCGATCGAAACTAACCTCTAAGGTATCAAGCGGGAATGGGTGGTTCCCTCGCAGCGGTTGGATCGAACAAGTAAGGGTATCTCTCCCTCATGTCCGACTCTCTCTCCCAAGTAGATTCACCTGGGGAGTGACGGCTCCAAGCTACTCGCACTAGGGATATAACCTTGTTCCTCAGCCTCTTCTCTCTCCTCTCCAATATCTCCACTGGCTGCTCAGAAACTGTAAGGCTCGGTCCGACCTCCAACTCTGAGTGATCTAGCACATGACTGGGGTCTGGAACATATCTCCTCAGCTGAGATACGTGAAAGACGTCGTGAACTCCTGCTAGGTTGGGTGGAAGTGCAACCCTGTAAGCTACCTCTCCGATCCTGCCAAGTATCTCGAACGGCCCGATGTATCTGGGGCTCAGCTTCCCTCATCGTCCGAACCGGATCGTCCCTCTGGTAGGTGATATCTTCACTAGCACCATATCACCATCTGCGAACTCCATCGGTCTGCGACTAGCATCAGCCCAGTATTTCTGCCTATTCTGAGCTACTCTGAGCCTGTCTCTGATCATCCCGACTTTCTCTGCTGCATACTCATCAACAGGACGGTTCCCTTGCTGGATGTTCTGGAATCGTAGCCCCATGGCTACTCTAGCAGTGGTCGAGAAGAATTTCTTCTTGAACTGGGTCTTGAACTGATCCCAAGTGGCTCTACCTCTCGCAAACAACGACTCATTCCGGAACCAGACTCCTGCAAGTCTATCAGCAGAAATCTCGCTGCCTCGACTGGAGGTCATCCGGCATCCTAACTCCCAGAAGCTTCCTCTTACCGAATCTAGCCAGTCATCTGCTACTACTATGCCCTCGTCCCTAAGAACTCCTTGGGATTCAGACCCATGAAGTCCTTGATCGTCCTCGCTCTCTGCCGTGGCTCTACATGTGGTGGGACCACGGGACGTCCCTCAGAACGCTCCATGCTCTGGCGGAGTAGGGTAGTCTGCTCCTGATGGGTTGTTAGGACTCCTGAATCAGAGTGAGCAGCTGGTTCCCGTCGAGTGTGACGGAAGCCTGGGTGGGTTATAGTGATAGGGGGCGGTGGAAGTATCGGGGCCTGCGGGGACTGGGATGTGGAAGGTGGTGGAGGCATCTGGGTCTGTGGATCTGTGGAGTGGGGGGGAAATGTGGTAGGTGGAGGTGGGGGTGTATCAGTCGACCGGTCAGCTGACTGGATAAGGAGGGCCCCATTCTCGGGGGTAACTACTGGGATGAACGAGTAAGCACCATCCTAAATTACAAAATAAAAGGACTTATAAGGAGTTATTTAAAGTAAGTAATCATATGCAAGGAAACTAATTATATAGCAAACATGTGATGTATTTCCTATGTTGCAATCCTAGCATTCCTCTAAGTGTTCTAAGCGTCTTTCCTAATATTGTCTAGTTACCTTAAGTTCCTAATTGCAGGCATGCTTGGTACAATAACGACCAAACAGTTTAGTCAGGGACCTGCATGGGCCACCACTGAAAATATGTCACGACCCACTACCCAAATTGTTGGGCCAGCCGAGTCATGCCCAGCCTACGTTGAGATAAAACGTAGTAAGCTGTTCTAAAGACAAAGGATAAGACTAAATGTGCTAACAGTTCTATAAGTGAAGAAGAATCATAAATGCTCCAAACACAAAAGTCGTCGTATATAGTAAAATGTCCAAGTACAAGTGAACTGAAAAGTAAAACTGGATACATGTTCAATTACAAAAGATATAGTCTAATACATGTCTATTCTCAAAAGTCTAAGTAAACAAAAGACAACTAGGCGAGGTTCCCCGCAGGAACATCCTCGTAAAGCAGAGCCGGGTCCTCGGCAGTAACCCCATATGTGTCGCAGAGTAACTCCCTCAGTAAGGACACCTACAACGTTATCCTGTCAGGACGGGAGCAAGTACTGAATCTAGGAAACTAGCATATGAAACATGGAAATAAACATAAGAGGAAATAACTGGAAACATGGCATCACAATCTATCATGGCAAGGACATATATGTCATAGAGGACAGATGTATATGTATGTTTAAAACTGTAGCAAGTACGTGATCGGTCAAAAGATGTACAATGTACTGTTACAGTAAATGAAATGTACATACGTACAAGTTAACAAGCATAGGTGTACATCCGTACAGAAATACGGG
>JANAVB010021792.1:4981884-5042808 GCA_029216955.1 Iris pallida
ATTTTTTAAATGATTTTTAAATGATTTTATATGTTAAAATATTAATTTGCAATTTCTAAAATGTTTTAATATTCTGCAATTTTTGAATTATTTTCATATCAGTATGCAATTTATTAAATTGTTAATATATCAGTTGTAATTTATTAATTGTTTTAAACTGTGGAATGCAAACTAATTTGTATTTAACTACTTAGGGGCCTTGTTGTAATACCTAAAGTCTAGGGGTTTCCTTTAAATGTTCTACCCACCCCCGACGACCAGCCTCGACTGCCCGACGACCCCACCGACGCAGACCCCGCCATTTCCGGCCAGCGGACAGCTCCCCCGACCGCTAACTAGTCTATTTAAACCCCCCTCTCCCCAGACCAAACCCTAACCCTAAATTCTCCCACACACCATAACCGCCCCATCTTCACTCTCACCCCCACCGGAACCCTAGCTCCGGCTAAAACCCGAGCGCCGTCCCTACGACGAACGCCACCCCTACCACCGCCACCAAAGGGTTCGCCGTGACAAGGCGAACGCGTCGCCACCCGAGCGCCGCCGTCCCGACCGCTCCTCCGCCCGCCAGCACCCTCGAAATCCCCCTTCGACGACCGGACACGTGAGTAGCAGTATTTTTTTGTGTCGTGCGTGTCTCGTGTTGGTCCTATATTGTTCGCCGTGTCATGGCGAGCACGAGTGTGGAACTGGACACGTGAAACTCGTGTCGTGTGTGTCGAATCGACCCAGACACGTAAATACATGTGTCCGTAACTGTCAGGACACAAGACTGTATTATATTTTTTTTATTTTCATTAACACTTAAAACCTAAATAAAATTAACCTAATCCTAACACCTAACACAAGCTTCGGGCTGACCCCCTGGCCAGCCCGACCCGATATAAAACTCCCCCCTTCGCGCGCTGGCTCGGGTTCGAGACCCCCTTCTTCTGTTTCTTTTTCTTTTTTTTCTTTTTCTTTTTCTTTTCTTTTTTGTTTTCTATATATATTTATATATATATATATGTATATATATATATATAGTATATATATATGTATATACTGCATTTTGACAGTATTTTATATATGTATATATAACTTTATAGTTAGTAAACTTTTATATATATATATATATATATATATATATATATATATATAATATATATATATATATATATATATATATATATATATATATATTTGTGCTTATATACATATATGTATATATGTATATATTTTCATGTGTATATGTATTATTATATATACTTTATAAATAAGTGTTTCCTTATATATATATATATATATATATATATATATATATATATCTATATATATATATATATATATATATATATATATATATATATATATATAATATATATATATATATATATAAAAAAATAAAAAATCTATATATATATATATATATATATATATATATATATATATATATATATATATAAATTAAGTATTTCCTTATACATAGATATATGTACTTTTTACATATGTATGTATATATTCACTATGCATAACTTTACCTTATTAAAATATTAATATTTATTTTGCACTTTTACCAATTTGTATTTTAGTGTATTTAAATTACTGCAACCATTTGGTGTCCAAGCCTAGCATGGGTTTTTGGGCCCAAATGTGTTTTCACACATTCAAGACCTGTACAAGTCATATTGGACTTGATTCATGGCCTTGGGTCCTGTATTTGAACTTTGGTTCAAATTATGTACATGGACAAAATACGCAGATAATTAATTATTTAATTTCAATTGTGTGCAATGCTGTTTTTGATTTTCTAAAAATACTTAAAGTACTATTAAAATTCTGGAAAAATAGTATTTAGATACTATGTTAAGTTAGATAATTTATTATAATTTTTATAGTATTTAAACTACAGTTTTGCCACTAGTTTGGCATATGGAACCAAAACTCATTTTCTGTATACTTAGGAAAACTGATTTTTATAAAATACTTGTACTGGTTAATAAATTCCAGAAAAATTATAATAAATTTCTATAATTAGCAAAGATCATTTTGGTACTTTATTTTATGTAAAATTAAGCTCTTTGTCTATATCAAAAACTGTTGGAACAAAATGGTCATTTGATTTATTTATTGATTAATTACGACTTGTAGCTTTTTGTGTTATTTTGAGTTTTAGCCGTGTTGAACCTCACCCCTCACTAGTGTAAAGACCCTAGAAAGTTAGTTAAAATAGTGTGTCACCACACATTGGTCTCCTATGCCAGAGTCATCATTTTGGCTAGGTGCCCAGTCACAAGTCGTGTTTCACCAATTAGTGTCTTAGCGTTTTAGCTTAGTGTAAAAACTAAGTTATTGCATTTACTTCTACAGTGACGAGTTACCGGACATCCATAGTACTTTTATCGCAGCTTGTTTTGCTTTGCTTTGCTAGAGGCAAGTACTTTCTACGAACTTTACATACTGCTATAAACCATAAACTGTGAATCACCAACCATGTTAAATGCTGATCCTTGGGGTAGCAAGTTAGAACTTTACATGTTGTATTACTTTCAGTCTCTACCATGTTTATACCCTATCTCATATCTCTCACATGCTTAAATAACGGGTTAAGGGAAAACTGCTAGTAGTGTACGTGATCATGACCCCCTTCTCCGTATGTATTTATCGAGCACCGTTACATTCTATATGTATCTGTGTCGTATGTCTGGTCCCGCGTTTGTGTATGGATATACACCGATGCCGTTATGTGTACGTATGTGCACATCAAAAAATTGATATGTACCGCTGTACATCCTGATTACCTATTGACTGATCACTCACCTACTACAGTTTTAAACTTTAAAATGTATATCTATTGCCATGATAAAATGTACCTAAAACTGAACAAACATGATATGTCATTTCCTTTTATCACATGATCAGCTACGTCCTTACTGAGGAGGAGTTACTCTGCGACACATACTATGGAGATACTGCCGAGGACCCGGCTTTGCTTTACGAGGATGTTCCTGCGGGGAACCTCGCCTAGTTGTCTTTTTTCTTTAGACAGTTTGAGAGTAGTCATGTATTAGACTACATATTTTGTAACTGGACATGTATCCAATTTTACATTTTCAGACTTGTACTTTGGACATTTTACTATATATGACGACTTTTGTGTATGGAGCATTTATGACTTTTATTCACTTATAGAACTGTTAGCACATTTAGTCTTATCCTGTTGTCTTTAGAACAGCTTACTACGTTTTATATCAAACGTACGCTGGGCATGACTCGGCCTGGCCCAACAATTTGGGTAGCGGATCGTGACATGTTTTTAGTGGTGGCCCATGCATGTCCTGACTAAATTGTTTGGTTACGTTATTGTACCAGACATGCCTGCAATTAGGAACTTAAGGTAATTAGACAACATCAGGAATGACGCTTAGAACACCTAGAGGAATGCTAGGATTGCAACATAGGAAATACATCACATATTTGCTATTATAATTAGATTTTCTTGCTTATGATTACTTGCTTTAAACAAGTCCTTATAAGTCCTTTTTATTTTTATTAGATGGTGCTTACTCGTTCGTCCCAGTATGTTACACCTGAGAATGGTGCACTCTATATCCAGTCAGCTGACCAGTTGACTGATACACCCCCACCTCTACCTACCACATTTCCTCCACTCCACAGATCCACAGACCAAGATGCCTCCACCACCTTCCACATCCCAGTCCCAGTAGGCCCCGATACTTCCACCACCCCCTATCACTATACCCACCCAGGCTTCCGTCACACTCGACGAAAACCAGCTGCTCACTATGATCCAGGGGTTACTAACAACCCATCAGGAGCAGACTACCCTACTCCGCCAGAGCATGGAGCGTTCTGAGGAACGTCCCGTGGTCCCACCACCTGTAGAGCCACGGCAGAGAGCGGGAACGATCAAGGACTTCATGGGTCTGAATCCCAAGGAGTTCTTAGGGACAGAGGGCATAGTAGTAGCAGATGACTGGCTAGATTCGGTAGAGAGGAAGCTCCTAGGAGTCAGGATGCTGGGTGACCTCCAGGTCGAGGCAGCGAGATTTCTGCTGATAGACTTGGCAGGAGTCTGGTTCCGGAATGAGCCGTTATTTGCGAAAGGGAGAGCCACTTGGGATCAGTTCAAGACCCAGTTCAAGAAGAAATTCTTCTCGACCACTGCTAGAGTTGCCATGGGGCTACGATTCCAGAACATCCAGCAGGGGAACCGTTCTGTTGACGAGTATGCGACAGAGTTTAGTCGCCTGAGCCGTTTCGCTCCTAGTCTGGTTGCAGATCCAGAGGAGATGACCCGTAGGTTTTGCCATGGTCTAATTCTAGACATCGGCATCCTTATAGTGGGGAACGGTACGACTAACTACTACCAGAGCCTAGAGTTGGCCCGGAGCATCGAGGAGCGTCTTCTGTCATGCAAGAGGCCGGCTTCTGTACATCATGAGGGACCGTCCAAGCGTCAGGCTTTCCAGCAGAGAGCACCGACGCCGCCCCAGCAGACTTACCGTCTCCCTACATCACATCACCCGACCCCGCCAGTTAGAGCCCCGGGACCCCGACAGCAGCCGAAGGGAGGTTTTTGTGCATTCTGCAAGAGGGTAGGCCACGATGCTTCTATCTACAGGAAGAAGTTGGGACAGTGTTTGGCTTGTGGGTCTGCCACCCACCAGCTTCGAGAGTGCCTAGTAGCGAAGACTAGAGGACCGCTTCCGACTCAGCAGCAGAGGTTTGGACAGCATCTGCAGCAGCAGAAGGGACCTCAGGGGAGGGTTTATAGTCTAGCCCTCGAGCCGGAGCCGGAGCAGGTTTCGGAGCCAGATTACTTAGCTGACGTCATCACAGGTCATGTTTATTTACATACTTTTCTAGCTGTATGTTTGTTTGATTCTGGTGCATCTCATAGCTTCCTATCATTAGAGTTTATGCATAAACACCATCTAGTAGCTACACCTACTGCGGAGATTAGTAGAGTGATGACGGGAGGAGGACCAGTGCCTATTAGATCTATCTATAGATGTTCTATTTTTATAGCCGGGAGAGAGTTCAGGGGACGATTCTTTATGATGCCACTCCCCGGTTATGATATCATATTAGGGATGGACTGGCTTAGCTATGCCCATACATCTATAGATTGTCATGAGGGTAGTATTTTGTTCAGTCCCCCAAGCACAGCACCATTCAGTGTCAGGAGGACATGGCCGGAGATCAACCTAGAACCGAACTGTCGTGCGACAGTTGGGGACGTAGCACCGCCACACCCTATCATTAGGGAGTTTATGGATGTATTCCCAGAGGATCTTCCAGGGCTTTCGCCTGACAGAGATGTGGAGTTCACTATAGATTTAGTGCCGGGTTCATCACCAGTATCCCGGGCTTGCTATAGAGTGAATCCCAAGGAGACAGAAGAGATGAAAGAGCAGATTGATGACCTATTGAAAAAGGGTTTCATTCGATCCAGTGCTTCTCCATGGGGAGCACCAGTGCTCTTTGTGCCTAAGAAGGATGGTACAGTCCGGTTGTGTATTGACTACCGGGCCTTGAATGCCATCACTATCAAGAACAAATATCCTCTGCCCAGGATAGATGATTTGTTCGACCAGTTGAGCGGGGCGAAGGTGTTTTCCAGGATAGACTTGAGATCCGGGTACCACCAGGTGAAGGTCAGGGTAGCAGACATCCAGAAGACGGCGTTCAATACGAAGTACGGGCAGTACGAGTTTCTGGTGATGCCATTTGGTCTCACAAATGCGCCAGCTGTCTTTATGAACTTGATGAATAAGACATTTCACCAGTATCTGGATAAGTTCGTCGTAGTATTTATCGACGACATCCTGATATACTCGAAGATGCCAGAGGAGCATGCAGAGCACTTGCAGATAGTTTTGGGGATTCTGAGACAGGAGAGATTGTTTGCCAAATTGCCGAAGTGCGAGTTTTTTTTAGACCGAGTGGAGTTTCTCGGCCATGTAGTCACTGGAGATGGAATCTCGGTGGATCCTAGGAAGATTGCTGCAGTTGAGACATGGAAGGCTCCGATGTCAGTTTCAGAGATCAGAAGCTTTCTGGGTTTAGCAGGCTATTATAGAAAGTTCGTCCAGGACTTTACTAGGATAGCTGAACCCATGACGAAGCTGACACGGAAGGACACAGAGTACATCTGGTCAGAGGACTGCCAGGCAGCGTTTGATAGAGCAGATCCGGGAGGCACAGTCTACAGATGAGAGCCTTCGCAGACTTCGACCCCAGGCTTTAGCTGGATTGCTGGATGAATTCACTATAGCAGAGGATGGATCCTTGAGGCATGGCAGCTGATTGTGCGTGCCGAAGGAAGAGCTGGTAGAGGCAGTCTTGCAGGAGGTGCACCGATCGAGATATTCTATTCACCCTGGTGCTAACAAGATGTACCGTGACTTGCGGGAACATCTTTGGTGGCACGGGATGAAGAGGTATGTATCACGTTTTATCTCGAGATGCCTAGTTTGCCAGCAGGTCAAGGCAGAGTGCCAGAGGCCAGCTGGTTTGTTGCAGCCGTTACCCATTCCCGAGTGGAAGTGGGAACATATTACGATGGACTTCGTCTCAGAGCTTCCTCGTTCCCAAGGAGGAAAGGATGCCATTTGGGTCATCGTGGACAGGCTGACGAAGTGTGCGCACTTCATACCCTTCAAGGTGGGGCTTTCCACCGAGAAGTTGGCAGAGCTATACATGCAGCAGATATTTTGCCTACACGGAGTGCCGGTGAGCATCGTGTCAGACAGAGACAGCAGATTTACATCCCACTACTGGAGGAGCTTGCAGGAGGAGTTGGGCAGCAGGCTCAAGTTCAGTACGGCATACCACCCGCAGACAGATGGGCAGTCCGAGAGGACGATACAGACACTAGAGGATATGCTGAGGACCTGCGTGCTGGACTTCGGAGGATCATGGGAGAGCCACCTGCACTTGGTAGAGTTTTCATACAATAACAGCTACCAAGCCAGTATCGGTATGTCTCCTTTCGAGGCGCTTTATGGACGACGATGCCGCACACCGCTCTTTTGGGATGACGTTGGAGACAGAGTTATGCTTGGGCCAGAGATGATCACAGATGCAGCAGAGAAAGTCGGGATGATCAGAGACAGGCTCAAAGTAGCTCAGAATAGACAGAAACACTGGGCTGATGCTAGTTGCAGGCCGATGGAGTTCGCAGACGGTGATATGGTGCTAGTGAAGATATCACCTACTAGAAGGATGATCCGGTTCGGACGAGGAGGGAAGCTGAGCCCCAGATACATCGGGCCATTCGAAATACTTGGCAGGATCGGAGAGGTAGCTTACAGGGTTGCACTTCCACCCAACCTAGCAGGAGTTCACGACGTCTTTCACGTATCTCAGCTGAGGAGATATGTTCCAGACCCCAGTCATGTGCTAGATCATACAGAGTTGGAGGTCGGACCGAGCCTTACAATTTCTGAGCAGCCAGTGGAGATATTAGACAGGAGAGAGAAGAGGCTGAGGAACAAGGTTATACCCCTAGTGCGAGTAGCTTGGAGCCGTCACTCCCCAAGTGAATCTACTTGGGAGAGGGAGTCGGACATGAGGGAGAGATACCCTTACTTGTTCGATCCAACCGCTGCGAGGGAACCACCCGTTACCGCTTGATACCTTAGAGGTTAGTTTCGATCACAGCCTTAGTCATTTTGTTGCATTGCTTGCTATGTTAGAATATTGTAGGGTCTTCAATCCTTGTGAATTTCGAGGACGAAATTTTTCAAGGAGGGAAGACTTGTAAGCCCCTATTTTTCAAATTTTAGTTAATTAAGTGTTATTTAATTATTAATATCATTTTTAGCCTTAAAATGATTTTTAGAATTTTTAGGAATTTTTCTAGAATTTTTAAATGATTTTTAAATGAGTTTTATATGTTAAATTATCAATTTGCAATTTTTTAAAATATTTTAATATCATTCTGCAATTTTTTGAATTGTTTTTATATCAGTATGCAATTTATTAAATTGTTAATATATCAGTTTGTAATTTATTAATTGTTTTAAACTGTGGAATGCAAATTCTAATTTGCATTTAACTACTTGGGGGCCTTGTTGTAATTACCTAAAGTCTAGGGGGTTTCCTGTAAATGTTCCTACCCACCCCCGACGACCAGCCCCCGACTGCCCGACGACCCCACCGACGCTGCCCCCATCATTTCCGGCCAGCGCACAGCTCCCCCGACCGCCCTAACTAGTCGATTTAAACCCCCCTCTCTCCCCAGACCAAACCCTAACCCTAAATTCTCCCCACGACCACCACAACCGCCCCATCTTCCACTCTCACCCCCACCGGAACCCTAGCTCCGGCTAAACCCGAGCGCCGCCCCTACGATGAACGCCACCCCCTACCACCGCCACCAAAGGGTTCGTCGTGACAAGGCGAACGCGTCGCCACCCGAGCGCCGCCGTTCCGACCGCTCCTCCGCCCGCCAGCACCCTCGAAATCCCCCTTCGACGATCGGACACGTGAGTAGCAGTATTTTTTTTTTGTCGTGCGTGTCTCGTGTTGGTCCTATATTGTTCGCCGTGTCCTGGCGAGCACGAGTGTGGAACTGGACACGTGAAACTCGTGTCGTGCGTGTCGAATAGACCCAGACACGTAAATACCTGTGTCCCTAACTGTCAGGACACAGGACTGTATTATATTTTTTTTATTATCATTTAACACTTAAAACCTAAATAAAATTAACCTAATCCTAACCCCTAACACAAGCTTCGGGCTGACCCCCTGGCCAGCCCGACCCAACATAAAACCCCCCCTTCGCGCGCTGGCTCGGGTTCGAGACCCCCTTCTTCTGTTTCTTTTTCTTTTTTCTTTTTCTTTTTCTTTTCTTTTCTGTTTTCTATATATATTTATATATATATGTATATATATATATATATATTAGTATATATATGTATATACTGTATTTTGACAGTATTTTATATATGTATATATAATTTTATAGTTAGTAAACTTTTATATATATATATAAAATATATATATATATATATATATATATATATATATATATATATATATATATATATATATATATATATATATTTGTGCTTATATACATATATGTATATATGTATATATTTTCATGTGTATATGTATTATTATATATACTTTATAAATAAGTGTTTCCTTATATATATATATATATATATATATATATATATATATATATATATATATATATATTTGTATATATATATATATACTTTATAAATTAAGTATTTCCTTATACATAGATATATGTACTTTTTACATATGTATGTATATATTCACTATGCATAACTTTACCTTATTAAAATATTAATATTTATTTTGCACTTTTACCAATTTGTATTTTAGTGTATTTAAATTACTGCAACCATTTGGTGTCCAAGCCTAGCATAGATTTTTGGGCCCAAATATATTTTCACACATTCAAGACCTGTACAAGTCATATTGGACTTGATTCATGGCCTTGGGTCCTGTATTTGAACTTTGGTTCAAATTATGTACATGGACAAAATATGCAGATAATTAATTATTTAATTTCAATTGTGTGCAATGCTGTTTTTGATTTTCTAAAAATACTTAAAGTACTATTAAAATTCTGGAAAAATAGTATTTAGATACTATGTTAAGTTAGCTAATTTAGTATAATTTTTATAGTATTTAAACTACAGTTTTGCCACTAGTTTGGCATATGGAACCAAAACTCATTTTCTGTATACTTAGGAAAACTGATTTTTATAAAATACTTGTACTGGTTAATAAATTCCAGAAAAATTATAATAAATTTCTATAATTAGCAAAGATCATTTTGGTGCTTTATTTTATGTAAAATTAAGCTCTTTGTCTATATCAAAAACTGTTGGAACAAAATGGTTATTTAATTTATTTATTGATTAATTACGACTTGTAGCTTTTTGTGTTATTTTGAGTTTTAGCCGTGTTGAACCTCACCCCTCACTAGTGTAAAGACCCTAGAAAGTTAGTTAAAATAGTGTGTCACCACACATTGGTCTCCTATGCCAGAGTCATCATTTTGGCTAGGTGCCCAGTCACAAATCGTGTTTCACCAATTAGTGTCTTAGCATTTTAGCTTAGTGTAAAAACTAAGTTATTGTATTTACTTCTACAGTGACGAGTTACCGGACATCCATAGCACTTTTATCGCAGCTTGTTTTGCTTTGCTTTGCTAGAGGCAAGTACTGTCTACGAACTTTACATACTGCGATAAACCATAAACTGTGAATCACCAACCATGTTAAATGCTGATCCTTGGGGTAGCAAGTTAGAACTTTACATGTTGTATTACTTTCAGTCTCTACCATGTTTATACCGTATCTCATATCTCTCACATGCTTAAATAACGGGTTAAGGGAAAACTGCTAGTAGTGTACGTGATCATGACCCCCTTCTCCGTATATATTTATCGAGCACCGTTACATTCTATATGTATCTGTGTCGTATGTCTGGTCCCGCGTTTGTGTATGGATATACACCGATGCCGTTATATGTACGTATGTGCACATCAGAAAATTGATATGTACCGCTGTACATCCTGATTACCTATTGACTGATCACTCACCTACTACAGTTTTAAACTTTAAAATGTATATCTATTGCCATGATAAAATGTACCTAAAACTGAACAAACATGATATGTCATTTCCTTTCATCACATGATCATTATTATATGTTTGTTCGATTTAGTACTTGCTCCCGTCCTGACAGGATAACGTTGTAGGTGTCCTTACTGAGGAGGAGTTACTCTGCGACACATACTATGGAGATACTGCCGAGGACCCGGCTTTGCTTTACGATGATGTTCCTGCGGGGAACCTCGCTTAGTTGTCTTTTTGCTTTAGACAGTTTGAGAGTAGTCATGTATTAGACTACATATTTTGTAACTGGACAAGTATCCAGTTTTACATTTTCAGACTTGTACTTTGGACATTTTACTATATATGACGACTTTTGTGTTTGGAGCATTTATGGCTTTTATTCACTTATAGAACTGTTAGCACATTTAGTCTTATCCTGTTATCTTTAGAACAGCTTACTACGTTTTATATCAAACGTAGGCTGGACATGACTCGGCCTGGCCCAACAATTTGGGTAGCGGGTCGTGACAGAGACTGCAAGCTCTCAATTAGCTTGTGAATAGTGGATTAACAGCAGGCAAGAGTACCTGCGACTGGATTAGTCCTCCAAGAGGGAAACAAGTATATATCACGATGTCTACTGAGTTTGATTCTCTGATCTCTTGCTACATTTATTTACTGTTTCTTTATTCACTGCCATAGTTATCTGCTTTTAATTTTTAATTGGTGATTATTTTCTGCTGTACTTGCACTCACTCTATTCACCCCCCTCTAGAGGTGCTCAACGGTCCTACATATGAGACTCCTAATGTTGGGGCACATGCATCTAGAAGGTAGTCTGCTAAGACTAGGTCCATATGCATATTAAAAGATAAGAAGGAAAAATAACTGAAAGCACAATAAAGTAAACTATAAACAGTAAGTCATGGATACAACTAGTTGAACTGAAAATAAATAGACAGTAAATATGCAGTAAATAAATAAATAAAGATGCAACTAATTATAAGAAGTAAATAAGGCAAGGTATCTTACCTGGTAGGTCGCCTGGTGTGGTGCGATGTTCTGACGTGTTTGATTTTTTTCGATAGACATGGTCGATGCAAACATGGTCCGAATTCACGAGGAAGCAGGAACGTGCGATCAGTTGTGTTCAGTAATGGCAATTTGAGGAGAATTTATAGAAATAAATACATATAATAATTTGAAAATATTTGTACTACTCGAAAGCTAGTTTTTATGAGTCTAATAATTATAGGCAAATACTTGAAGTCAAGGAAAATCGTTTTTGGCTAAAAACTCTTAAGTTTGTCGAAAATAGAATTTTGGTAGAAAAACTACATTTCATTGGTTAAAAATAAATTTTGATAAATAATTGTATATCAAGAAAATCATTTTGGGACAAAACTTAATTTTACCAAAATATAATTTGTAGGTCAAAAGCTACCGATAAATATAATAATAACATATTTAGGCTCCTAGACCCATTTGGAAATTTGCCTGCAGGCCCCAAGTCTTATTAATATAGACTCTACAGGGTGATACTAGAAAATTTATAAAGCTTTTTGTTACATATATAAGTTAAAAACATTTGGTAATACCAATAACTAAGTTAATTAATATTTCAAAATACAAATACATAGTAATTATACTTATTACTCTGCACATTTAATAAATAATAATACTAATAATAATAAAGAAAAAGACTGAAATATCTACTCCTGTTCTCTTGGTTTCTCTCTACGAAGAGGAAAGAGAAACCAGATTCTCTTGGGAACGGGAGGGAGAAAAAGGATTGTGAGCAAAAATAGAGAGATGGAGAGGAGATAAAACCAGCGGGGACGACATCCATCGGAGAAGGCACGGCGTACGCGGGGAGTTGGTCGATCACGCCACGGTGGCGCGTGAGGCGGTCCAACGTGGGCTCGCCGCCGGTCAGTTACGTGGAGGCGCTGCTGAAACATGGGGCGACGGGACCGGAGGAAACAGAGGGCTGATCTCACTGGCGGTGCGGCATCGTTGGCACGCAGAGGGCTGATCTCACGGGTTGCTCCTGGCGGACATGGGCATGACGCAGTCGTCGAGGGCTTGACGGAACGGCGTCGTCGGCCTAGTCGAGGTGAGTAAGGTGTTGGTAGTCGTAGCTGATTTAGTTTGGGGGTGTTGGTGTTGATGATTGGGCGGTCGTGGGTGGTAGCTGCGGTTGGAGCTTGGTGCGCGCGGAGATGGGTGACGGCGACGCTTGGTGGCACAGGTGGGTATGCGGTGCCGGATGTTCGCCGCAGACGCTGACCGCGGGGTTGGATAGTGGCGGAGCGGTAGGCGAGGCTTGGGCGCCAGGATTTTGGCGCAGGAGTGGAGTTGAGACTAGCTAGCTGCTGGTTGTCCACGGTGGTGGTGATGAGAGATGGTGGTGTTGGAGTGGGTGGGGTTCCCAACCTATGTGGAGAAGATCCCGGAGTGCGACGAGCGCCGTCCGATGTCGGAGAAGCTCGGGAGTAGTTGTTACTGCTGCTGCTGCCCCAAAGGGGGTTCTGGACCAAGTCTGCCGAGTTCGGGCCGAACTCGGTCCCAGGCCGAGTTCTGGCCGAACTCGGTCTGGCCGTTCCAGGGTTTGGCCATCCAGTGCTGGTTGCCCCACACAGAGTTCTGGCCGAACTCTGTGTGTCGGGGGGCTGAAGCGGATTTCAGGATGAGTTTTCATCATTGGATTTAATCCAACGGTTCAGGTTGGTTGCGGGATTAGGGAGATATATTGAGTTTTCTCAACCCTAATTCATAATCGTATTATCGCATTGGACAACACAAGTTTGAGAGAGAAGGAGGCAAGAGTGCCATTGCAACTTCGGAGAAGAAGACGGAGGATCGAAGGTCGTTTTTCGAAGGAGATCGTGTTTCGGGTAATCTCTACTCGTCGTTCTCGTTCTTCGTAGCCTTGTGATCATTGTTCTTGTCTCTGAGTGTTGTGGGGATCCGATTTGGATCGGGAGGAGTTTGTAGAGGGTGTAATTCTTCTATTCCATTAGTGGAGGCTTCTCAGGGTTGGACTCCGATCGTCCCGTGGTTTTTCCCGCAAGGGTTTCCACGTCAAAAATTCTCTGTGTCTGCGTGGTTGTTTTTGTGTGCTTGTTTTTGGGTTCGTGCGTTGTTTTCTCGGTCCTCTCGCAGGTACTCTCCGATTTGGGGAAAGGTTTCTGCGCTTCTTTCCCAACAGAGTGGTATCAGAGCATAGGTTTTGTTCTGGCTGATACCAACAGAGTGGTATCAGAGCTTTGGGTTCAAAGGGTGTCAGGAGTTGACAGAGGAACCAGAGAGGAGAGATGGACGCGAAGCCGGTGCGCATGGTAAACCTTAATGGCACAAACTATCATTATTGGCGGAGCAAGATGAAGGATTTGCTATTTGTCAAGAAGGTGCATCTACCTGTGTTTGCATCCGAGAGGCCCAGTGATAAATCCGAGGAGGACTGGAAGTTCGAGCACATACAGGTGTGTGGGTACATACGGCAGTTTGTTGATGAGAACGTGTACAACCACGTTGCCAATATTGAGCACGCGAAGACGTTGTAGGATAAGCTGGAATCCTTGTATGCGAAGAAGACCGGGGTAAACAAGTTGTTCCTGATCTGAACGATGATGGGTCTGCGGTACAAGGATGGGGCGTCTATTACGGATCACTTGAGTGATTTCCAGGGCGTGGTTGACCAGCTATCTTCTATGGGAGTTAAGTTCGACGACGAAGTTCAGGGACTGTGGCTGCTGTGTACCTTGCCAGACTCGTGGGAGACCGTACGAGTATCTATGATCGCTTCTGCTCCAGAGGGCGTGGTCAGTCTGGAGTTTGCCAAGAGCGGGGTGTTGAATGAAGAGATGCGGAGACGTTCTCAGGGCACTTCATCCACATCCCACCACTCAGAGGCACTTGTTTCAGAGAGCCGCGGAAGGGGCAAAAGCAGGGGTCCAGGTGGTGGCAGAGACAAGAGCAGGGGGAAGTCCAAGGGTCGGTACGAGGACTCAGAGTGTTATCATTACGGTAAGAAGGGCCATATCAAGCGGAATTGTTTCGCTTGGAAGAAGAAGAAGAAGGGCGACAAGGAAAAGCAAGAAGAGAACACTACAGCGGCGGCCTCGGTACATGGAGGCGATGTGATCGTCGTAGGTGATGAGGTCATTACTAACCTCGCCTGCGATGACAATTCTTGGCTGGTGGACTCAGGGACTTCAGCACATGTATCTCACAATAGGACACTGTTTGCCACTTACATGACAGGCGACTGTGGCGTGTTGAAGATGGGCAACGGAGATGTGTCGAAGGCGGTTGCCATTGGAGATGTGCATTTGAGAACGAAGACGGGTGCGGTTCTTGTTCTCAAGGATGTTCGTCATGTCCCTGATATCCGTTTCAACCTGGTGTCGGTTGGAAGGTTGGATGACGAGGGATTCTTCAGTCTCTTCGGGAATAGTCAGTGGAAGCTTTCCAGAGGTTCGATGGTGATTGCCAGAGGAAGCAAGAAGTCCGGTCTCTACTATATGGAGGGGAGCGCAGAGGGGGCACAGGAGGTGAACGCAGTCAGTGACGCGTCTACCGAGTTGTGGCACAGGCGGCTCGGCCATATCAGCGAGAAGGGGATGAGCTACTTGGTGAACAGGAAAGTGATTCCGGGGCTCAAGTCTACAAAGTTGGAGAAATGCATGCACTATTTGGCTGGGAAGCAAAATAGGGTGTCTTTCCAGAGTCACCCAAGTTCGAGGAAGCCGACGTTGCTCGAGTTGATTCACTCGGATGTCTGCGGTCCTATGAAGGTAAAATCTCTTGGTGGTGCTTCTTACTTTGTGACTTTTATTGATGACTGTTCCAGGAAGGTTTGGGTCTATGCCTTAAAGACCAAGGATCAGGTGCTGCCCACTTTCAAGGAGTTTCAGGCCTCCGTTGAAAGGGAGACGGGCAAGAAGTTGTTGTGTGTTCGGTCCGACAATGGCGGCGAATACATCGGTCCCTTTGATGCGTATTGCAGAGAGCAAGGGATACGACACCAGAAGACTCCGCCAAAGACACCTCAGCTCAATGGTGTAGCAGAGCGCATGAACAGGACACTGATGGAGAGGGTGCGGTGTTTGCTGTCGAAGCAAACTTGTCGGGCAGTTATTGGGGTGAGGCTCTTCTCACAGCTGCTTATATTATTAATTTGTCTCCTAGTGCTCCTTTGCAGGGTGATGTGCCTGATAAAGTATGGTACGGCAAAGAGCCGTCATACAATCACCTGCGGGCGTTTGGTTGTAAAGCCTTCGTGCATGTACCGAAGGACGAGAGGACCAAACTTGAGCCGAAGACGAGGCGATGCGTCTTTGTCGGCTACGGTCGGGATGAGTTTGGCTATAGACTCTACGACCCAGTGGAAGGAAAGCTCTACAGAAGCAGGGACATGGTGTTCGTCGAGGATCAGGCCATGACCAACACTCAGGATTCCGAGACGCCTTATGAGGCTGAGGAATTGCCTGAGTTAGAGTCATTTCGCTTCGAGCAGTTTCCAGAGGACATCGCAGAGGATCCAGTTATGGGGGAGCCGGTACATGGAGTTGCTCCCAACCTTGATCATCAGCCTGCTGATGGTGGTCAGGGTGTCCCTCAGGAGGATGAGCATGCCGGAGAGGTAGTTCCTGAAGGGGAGGAGGCTGTCGGTATACAGCCAGCACCAGTGGCTCCACTGAGAAGGAGTAACAGGGATCGTCGACTATCTACGAGATACTCGCCGGATGAGTATGTGCTACTGACTGACGGAGGAGAGCCCAAAAGTTTCACAGAGGCTATGGAAGACGAACACAGGCAGGAGTGGATGGTGGCTATGCAGGAGGAGATGAGTTCCTTGCACACCAATTCTACTTATGATCTGGTGCGGTTGCCAAAGGGCAAGAAGGCTTTGAAGAATCGATGGGTGTTCAGAGTGAAGCAGACGGATGATGCTACTCGCCCTCGATACAAAGCGAGGCTGGTAGTCAAGGGCTACGGTCAGCGGAAAGGCGTGGATTATGATGAAATCTTTTCGTCTGTCGTCAAGCATTCGTCTATTCGGGTGGTGCTAGCATTAGCAGCCAGTTTCGACTTGGAGGTCGAGCAGATGGACGTGAAGACGGCGTTCCTCCACGGTGATCTTGAGGAGGAGTTGTACATGGAGCAGCCGGAGGGATTCTGTGAGAAGGGCAAGTCACATTTGGTCTGCCGGTTGAGGAAGAGCTTGTATGGTCTGAAGCAGGCTCCGAGGCAGTGGTACAGAAAGTTCGAGTCGTTTATGGGGGAGCATAGTTATGCACGGACGACGTCGGACCATTGTGCATTTGTGAGGTATTTTGCCGATGATGATTTCATCATTTTGTTGCTCTATGTTGATGATATGCTATTAGTGGGTCGGAATGCCACTAGGATAGCGGAGTTGAAGCGCCAATTGGGCGCGGCCTTCTCTATGAAGGATTTGGGCGCAGCGAAGACTATTCTTGGGATGGAGATCAGCCGAGAGAGAGAGTCCAAGCTGCTACACTTGTCCCAAAAGAAGTACATTCACCGGGTACTTCAGCGTTTCGGGATGGACGGGTCGAAGAAAGTGAGTTCCCCCCTCGCGGCTCACTTTAAGTTCACTGAGGAGTAGTGTCCATCTACCGAGGACGAAAAGGAAGATATGGAGCAGGTTCCATATGCTTCAGCTGTGGGAAGCCTTATGTATGCCATGGTGTGTACGAGGCCAGATATTGCTCATGCAGTTGGTACGGTTAGCAGGTATCTTTCGAATCCTGGAAGGGTACACTGGAATGCGGTCAAGTGGATTCTACGATATCTTCAGGGCACTGCTGGTTGGAGACTTTCCTTTGGTGGTGACGAGCCGAACCTGGTTGGGTATACTGACGCTGATATGGCTGGAGATGTAGACACGAGGCGATCGACTTCAGGCTACGTGATGATGTTTGCGGGAGGAGCAGTGTCGTGGCAGTCGCGGTTGCAGAAGTGTGTTGTCTTGTCGACGACGGAGGCGGAATACATTGCGGCGACGGAGGCTTGCAAGGAGCTGTTGTGGATGAAGAAGCTGTTGCAGGAAATGGGACTGAAGCAAGAGCAGTATACTTTGCTTTGCGACAGTCAGAGTGCTATCCATCTTGTGAAGAATCAGACGTTTCATAGCCGGTCCAAGCACATCGAGATCTGGTATCATTGGATACGGGATGTGGTTGAGAAGAAGGACGCGGAGCTTGAGAAGGTGCATACAGATGACAACGGAGCTGATATGTTCACGAAGATTCTACCAAGGGGGAAGTTTGAGTACTGCAGGCAGATCGTCAGGATAACGACGTCCTCCCCATAGTTGTGAAGGGGAAGATTTGTTGGAGTGGGTGGGGTTCCCAACCTATGTGGAGAAGATCCCGGAGTGCGACGAGCGCCGTCCGATGTCGGAGAAGCTCGGGAGTAGTTGTTACTGCTGCTGCTGCCCCAAAGGGGGTTCTGGACCAAGTCTGCCGAGTTTGGGCCGAACTCGATCCCAGGCCGAGTTCTGGCCGAACTCGGTCTGGCCGTTCCAGGGTTTGGCCATCCAGTACTGGTTGCCCCATACAGAGTTCTGACCGAACTCTGTGTGTCGGGGGGCTGAAGCGGATTTCAGGATGAGTTTTCATCATTGGATTTAATCCAACGGTCCAGGTTGGTTGCGGGATTAGGGAGATATATTGAGTTTTCTCAACCCTAATTCATAATCGTATTATCGCATTGGACAACACAAGTTTGAGAGAGAAGGAGGCAAGAGTGCCATTGCAACTTCGGAGAAGAAGACGGAGGATCGAAGGTCGTTTTTCGAAGGAGATCGTGTTTCGGGTAATCTCTACTCGTCGTTCTCGTTCTTCGTAGCCTTGTGATCATTGTTCTTGTCTCTGAGTGTTGTGGGGATCCGATTTGGATCGGGAGGAGTTTGTAGAGGGTGTAATTCTTCTATTCCATTAGTGGAGGCTTCTCAGGGTTGGACTCCGATCGTCCCGTGGTTTTTCCCGCAAGGGTTTCCACGTCAAAAATTCTCTGTGTCTGCGTGGTTGTTTTTGTGTGCTTGTTTTTGGGTTCGTGCGTTGTTTGCTCGGTCCTCTCGCAGGTACTCTCCGGTTTGGGGAAAGGTTTCCGCGTTTCTTTCCCAACAGGTGGCTACGGTGGTGGACAGGAAGAAAGACGGGAAAGAGATGGGGGTTAACTGGAACTGTTGGCCGGAGGGGTGTGGTGTGGGTGAACACGGTGCTGTGGACCGTGGGGCGTGCTGTGTGGTTGGGGGAGAACGGTTGGCTGCGGATGATGGCTGGAGAGGACGGGTTGGGTGGTAATGGGGGCTTGTCCGAGACGGAGGTGGCGGCGGGCTTTCGTCGTGTCCGGCACCCCCGAACACTTGTAAAATATTTGTAATTGTAAATAAAAATATAATGGAAGAGAAAGGCGGCACGAAAACGATGCACGACACCTTAGTTGTGCTAGAAAAATTTGGGTTATGAAATTATGGGGAAAAAGAACAATGAGCCTTTCCTTATATAGGAGGTGGTGCTCCTAGTTGGATAAGAACTGGTAGTAGTTTAAACCCCGATGGATAATTCCATCTTTTAATTTAGCTCGATCTAAAATCATTACTATCAAATCAAATTTTAAATTAAATCTAGATAAATCTAATCCTTAATTTAAAACTATTAAAAATTAAATTTAATAGATAAAATCTTTATTTAAGTTGCCATAAATAATTTAGCATTAAATCAACAATTTCAAATTAACTTTAAATAATAAATAAAAATAATAAATAAATAATTTCAAAAATCAAGATAAATATTTAAATATTTGAAATACCTTTTTGAAATGAATAAAATAATTTCGATAAGTTTTTTGAAAACAAAAATATACATGAAGTTAAATTTCATGTACCTCTCAAATAGAATATTTATATAAAACATAGTTTTTCTAAATTACTACTTGTACAATAAAATAACTAGCCTTTTTATAATAACAAATAAAGTTTGCCAATCACGACACGACGCAATACATCAAATAATTTACTTTATACTATTTTGAAAATATACTTATTTTTTATATGGAGAAAATCTTGAAATATAACTTTTGAAAAAGAAAATAATATACTTCGCATATACGTCTTCGCACTTGACATACGAACACCAAAAAATACCAAATAAATAAAATTTTAAAATTATACTGAAAATTTAGAGGGTTTTCATCCTACCCAACTTACAAAAATTTTGTCCTCGAAATTTAGGAACAACTTGGGTAGGTAGGGTAGAAGAGATAGAAAGAGTTTATTGGTGAAAAATTCATGATCAATTTGTTCGGCGAGAAAAGTCATACAAGCAATTATGAATAATCACAATCTAGGAAAAAAAAAGAAGTCACGGTATAGTGTAGATGATCACGAGCATGACAACCCATCAATGTATAATTCGATTCAACACTACCATCGATCTTTAAACGTGTCATCTAAAAATAGGTTAATAACTTTCTCGACCAAATTTAGGATCAATAATTCAATGCTTGAGTTGTGTTTACTTTTGTCATGATCTATTAATCATCAGTATCGTCTTTATTAATAATAAATCTTCAAAAAATTTGAATTTTTTCTCAAGGTTCATATTCCAATAAACTTGAATTTCCTTAAGACACCTTTTTTTTTCTTCTTTATTTCATTTCCAAAATTTTGAATCCCCTCAAAACTTTTTTTCCTCCTTGAAATACATTTTCCTTTCCTTTATTCAGTTTAATAACTACCCTCAAAAATAAATCTCATAAACTACTATAATTTCTTCGAAGCATGCTCATGTATATATCGACCTTCCAACCGATATTTATTCCCAAAATTCAATTCACAAAATTTTTGATTCCTTATAAATATGTTTAAATCCTCTATCTCGTAGTGAAACTTTTGAATTCAAAATTCTCTAATCTTCATCCAACATATATAACTCTCTCTCTCTTTTTCTTGAAATTCTTCTTGAAATTGAAATCCAATAATCTTAACTACACATCTATAATCATCATATAATTTTTAACCCCCTAAACATCAAGAATAAATTTTTTCTAAAGTCACTAATTGAATCCTTGAAACTAGTCACATCTAAATACCAATAATTTTGACTTACCATCATCTTATTCAATTCTACCAATAACTTCCTTTATGGGGCTTTCTAATCCAGCCCGTATAATTGAAGGGCGTCATGATCGAATTTTTATCTTTGTACAAGGAAATCATATAAGAAAATCACAGAGGTGTTTAAATTTTTTTCCCAATGGGTGAAGCAATTCAATTGGGAGGAAAGATAGTAGTTAGGTTTAATGACCTTGGTAAGGTTTGGGTAATGAATGAGGGTCGCTAGTTAATGCAGAAAAAAAACATAAGGGTTAAGTAATCAAGATAAAACACAAAAATAAGGAATATTAAGGAACCATGTAGATCAAGATGAAATAGTTTAGAGAGTCAAAAGACGCGATTTCTAAAGAGATGATAGTCTCCTAGTATTTGAATACAGTCAAGGAACGATTCTAATACTTTTCATGTTTCAAATGATTAGAAGGTCACGATAATAGATTTAAGGTTGAGGGGAGGTCGAGTAAGTTGAGATGAAGATATAGTTACATGGTTTGGTCGATAACTAACTACATTTGTATATATACAACCATCATGGCCATGGGTGAAATATGGAATACCTTTATCTCATTAGGGTGACCTTGTATCTATCTTGGCTGCCTATCAGTATAAGTCTAAATCCTTAAATTCGAGCTTCCACAAAAGTTTCTCAATATAGTTCTCAAAATAATCTACCAAAATGTCTAACCATTCTAAGTTGTCAAGCATAATCATAAATTAAGATTTAAATTCCTTTAATCAATCTCAAAATAATCATAAATTAAGATTTAAATTCCTTTAATCAATCTCAAAATAAGCTTTATCATAACAATAGTTAATTAATTTATTTATTTATTATTATTTTTTTCTAAAATGCATCACAAACTAAACTTCCACATTCTCTAGTCGATTGAGGTCGTCTAACAAAATCATAACTTTAAAATTCAAATCTCTCAAATAATTTTGAGATAAACCCTTAGCATATCCAAATCAAAAGTTTAATAACATCAATCCAAACTTTAACTCAAAATTGAAATAACATAACAACTGACATACGACAAAATTTAAAAAAACTTACAATTTTTCTCAAATCGATATCATATTCCAATGATCATAAAAATCAAAATCAATTTGTTTTTTTTCTTCTTCAATCCTTTATAGATTCCATCGATCCTCTTATGTATATCATCCAGTAGTCCAAAAATAAAATTCTATCCATATTTCAAAGTTGGTAATATCGCTATTACCCAACTTAGAAATAATTAATCCTTTAAGGTCATACTTTTTGGGAAAAATAGGGTTCCTCAATCCTTGTAGTATATGATGCCCTTATGACTCAATATGACTTCTAATGCATACTACTTGCCAATGTAATCCTTCCAGCCATGTGTTTGACCCATGAGTATATACTAGTGTAGTTATCTTGCTGGCCACTTATTAAGCACGAAGTTAAGAATTCACGGTAGGAAAGAATCAAGCAAGATGTAAATCAGGAAAGTCGAACGAGAGTTCAAAATTTGGAGTCAAGGAAGGAGATCAAGTATGTGGATGAGATTCCTAGACTGTAATCCAATATGCAGGCCCGTTCGGTACAGTAACGTAACTGAAATGGCAAACTCGGCCTGCATGGGCCACCACAAAAACATGTAACGTCCCAGTCCCAAAATACTTAGGACTAGGTACGTAGACATGCCAGCTGCATACATACGAAGTATACTCCAATATATAGAATCCTCGAATGTATACATAAGCTGTAAAATGCAATACCATGACAACTAATCTCATCCACAAATAAGAGAATAAATATATCATAAATTTAATTATGAATTGTTATTTTGTACAAGACGTTGGACGAAAACAAATCCACTACCAACTAAAAAGAGAAGAATACATAAACAATGAAGGAATTTGTCGAGCGAAGCAAAAGACGATCCAAGATCAATCATCTTCGAAGGAAGAGTGTAAATCATGGCCTTGGCTAGAGCACCTGTGAAAAGTCACAAAAGCATACCTGGAGAATTCACCAGGTCCTCAGCGGGACATAATAAGATATAGAAAGAACATGCCATACAAACTGAATATAAAATATGCCATAAAGTCATAAATAAAAGTAAAGTGTCTCAACCATAACAAGGTCCAATATCGCATCAACGAAACAGTGGACTACCCCTACAACCAAACAAGGACAAGGTGTAGCATACTATTCCGTGATGTGATACTGTCCCATGCCATGACTAGGACGGAGTGTGACATGACATTGACTAAGGTCACCTAACCATTCTAATGTACAATTTAGAAGACATCTCAATGTATGGGCAGGTAAAGGCTGACTCCCCCATGACTAACTCACAATACACACACGTCAAGTACCAATACTATTAATCGACATAACTCGAGGCTAGTGGCCCACGTGACCCATCAGTCCACATAGCGCGAGGCTAGTAACCACCGTGACACGACTACCGTAGTACACAGTTACTACGACTTTTGGGGATTTGGGTAGCCCATACATCAACAGTCATCTCCCTCCCGAATGCCATTGACCAAGTCGTATCCATGACTTGTCCAGTTTGTAACTGTATGAGTCTTTAACCCATAGTCATGACAGTTACGTTCTAACCGTCACATGTCTTATGCGTATCGATGGTAAATCGAATACGCGAGACCATGAGCTATATGAGACTCCTAATGTTGGGGCACATGTATTTAGAAGGTAGTCTGCTAAGACTAGGTCCATATGCATATTAAAAGATAAGAAGGAAAAATAACTGAAAGCACAATAAAGTAAACTATATACAACAAGCCATGGATACAACTAGTTGAACTGAAAATAAATAGACAGTAAATATGCAGCAAATAAATAAATAAAGATGCAACTAATTATAAGCTGTAAATAAGGCAAGGTATCTTGCCTGGTAGGTCGTCTGGTGTGGTACGATGTTCTGACGTGTTCGGTTTTGTCTGATAGCCATGGTCGATGCAAACATGGTACGAATTCACAAGAAAGCAGGAACGTGCGATCAGTAGTGGTAATTTGAGGAGAATTTATAGAAATAAATATATATAATAATTTGAAAATATTTATACTACTCGAAAGCTAGTTTTTATGAGTCTAATACTTATAGGCAAATACTTGAAGTCAAGGAAAATCGTTTTTGGCTAAAAACTCTTAAGTTTGTCGAAAATAGAATTTTGGTAGAAAAACTACATTTCATTGGTTAAAAATAAATTTTGATAAATAACTGTATATCAAGAAAATCATTTTGGGACAAAATTCATTTTTACCAAAATATAATTTGTAGGTCAAAAGCTACCGATAAAATATAATAATAACATATTTAGGCTCCGGAAATTTGCTTGCAGGCCCCAAGTCTTATTAATATAGTTTCTACAGGGTGATACTAGAAAATTTATAAAGCTTTTTGTTACATATATAAGTTAAAAACATTTGGTAATACCAATAACTAAGTTAATTAATATTTTAAAATACAAATACATAGTAGTTATACTTATTACTCAGCACATTTAATAAATAATAATACTAATAATAATAAAGAAAAAGACTGAAATATCTACTCCTGTTCTCTTGGTTTCTCTTTACGAAGAGGAAAGAGAAACCAAATTCTCTTGGAAACGAGAGGGAGAAAAAGGATTGTGAGCGGAAATAGAGAGAGGGAGAGGAGACGAGACCAGCGGGGACGACATCCACCAGAGAAGGCACGGCGTACGCGGGGAGTTGGTCCATCATGCCACGATGGCGCCTGAGGCGGTCCAACGCGGGCTCGCCGCCGGTCAGTTGCGCGGAGGCACTGCTGAAACATGGGGCGACGGGACCGGAGGAAGCGGAGGGCTGATCTCACCGGCGGTGCGGCACCATTGGCGCACGAAGTTTTCACCATGTCCGCTGGTCGGGGTTGCTCCTGGCAGACACGGGCAGGACGCAGTCGTCGAGGCTTGACGGAACGGCATTGTCGGCCTGGTCGAGGTGAGTAAGGTGTTGGTAGTCGTATGTGATTTAGTTTGGGGGTGTTGGTGGTGATGATTGGGCGGTCATGGGTGTTAGCTGCGGTCGGAGCTTGGTGCGCGCGGAGATGGGTGACGGTGACGCTTGGTAGCGCAGGTGGGTATGCGGCGCCGGATGTTCGCCGCAGGCGCTGGCCGCGGGGTTGGATAGTGGCGGAGCGGTAGGCGAGGCTTGGGCGTCGGGATTTGGGCGCAGGAGTGGAGTTGAGACTAGCTAACTGCTGGTCGTCCACGGTGGTGGTGATGAGAGACGGTGGCTACGGTGGTGGACGGGAAGAACGACGGGGAAGAGATGGGGGTTAACTAGAACTGTTGGCCGGAGGGGTGTGGTGTGGGTAAACACGGTGCTGTGGACCGTGGGGCGTGCTGTGCGGTTGGGGGGAAAACGGTTGGCTGCGGATGATGGCTGGAGAAGACGGGTCGGGTGGTAATGGGGGCTTGTCCGAGGCGGAGGTGGTGGCGGGATGTCGTCGTGTCCGGCACCCCGAACACGGAGAAAATATTTGTAATTGTAAATGAAAATATAATGGAAGAGAAATGCGGCACGGACATGATGCACGACATCTTGGTTGTGGTGGGAAAATTTGGGTTGTGAAATTATGGAAAAAAAGAACAATGAGCCTCTCCTTATATAGGAGGTGGTGCTCCTAGTTGGATAAGAACTGGTAGTAGTTTAAACCCCCATGGATAATTCCATCTTTTAATTTAGCTCGATCTAAAACCATTTCTATCAAATCAAATTTCAAATTAAATCTAGATAAATCTAATCCTTAATTTAAAACTATTAAAAATCAAATTTAATAGAACAAATCTTTATTTAAGTCACCATTAATAATTTAGAGCATTAAATCAACAATTTCAAATTATCTTTAAATAATAAATAAAAATAATAAATAAATAATTTCAAAAATCATGATATATATTTAAATATTTGAAATACCTTTTTGAAATAAATAAAATAATTTTGATAAGTTTTTGAAAACTAAAATATACATGAAGTTAAATTTCATGTACCTCGCAAATAGAATATTTATATAAAACATAGATTTTCTAAATTACTACGTGTACAATAAAATGACTTGCCTTTTTATAATAACAAATTAAGTTTGCAAATCACGACGCGACACAATACATCAAATTATTTACTTTATACTATTTTGAAAATATACTTATTTTCTATATGGAGAAAATCTTGAAATAAAACTTTTAAAAAAAAATAATATACTTCGCATATATGTCTTCGCACTTGACGTACGAATACCAAAAATACCAAATAAATAAAATTTTAAAATTATAGTAAAAATTTAGGAGGTTTACATCTGTCGCTCACCAACATCACTCCAACACACTGGAGAGCGATACTTACTTCGATACAAAGCTTCGAATGGCGCCATCTGGATACTCGCCAGATAACTGTTATTATAAGAAAACTCCACCAGATGAAGATGATCCTTCCATAAGCCTCGAAAGTCGAGCATGCACGCTCTCAGCATATCCTCCAAGGTCTGTATGGTACGCCCTAACTGTCTATCCGTCTGTGGATGATATGATGTACTGAACTTCAACCTCGTACCAAGACTCTCATGTATGCTCCTTCAAAAATGTGAACTGAGTTTCGAATCTCTGTCGGACACAATGCTAACTAGCACTCCGTGTAGCCGTATGATTTGCTTCATGTACATCTCGACTAATACCTCTGTAGATTGGCCCACTTTGAAAGGCAAGAAATGGGCTGCCTTCGTGAGTCAATATACTATAACCCAAAATGCATCTCTGCCACTCGGGCTCCTCGGAAATCCCGTCACAAAATCTATCGTAATATGCTCCCACTTCCACTCCGGAATGGGCAATGGCTGGAGCAATCCTGCTGATCTCTGATGTTCAGCCTTAACTTACTGACACACCAAACACTTCGCTACAAACCGAGCTATCTCCCGCTTCATTCCATGCCACCAATAATGTTGCTTCAGATCCCTGTACATTTTCGTTCCTCCTGGATGAATAGAATATAGAGAACTGTGTGCCTCAGTCATCAACTCCTGCCGAATCCATCCATTTAGAACGTAGAGGCAATCTCCACACCTCAAGGTCTCGTCCTCATGAATACGCAATCTGGTCTACATACCAGCCTCGGTCTTCTGTCGAAGTCTCTAGAATCTCGCATCTGTCGGCAGTACGGCCTTGATCCTCTCGACCAATGACGACTGCACCTGAAGATTCGTCAATTGGCCATCTACTCCTGGCAGTATAACTTTTATCTCCAACTTCTGTAGATCCTCCAATAATTGCGGTTGGGTAGTCAAGAAAAATGTTATAGATTTCCTACTCAAAGTATCGGCTACTACATTCTTCCCCGGATGGTACTGTAAATCAATCTTGAAATCCTTCATAAATACAACCACCTTCTCTGTCGCATATTCAAGAACTTCAGAGTGAAAACGTACTTTAAACTCTTATGATCTGTAAAGATCTTCACTCGCTCCCCATATATATAGTGCCTCCAAAACTTCAATACAAAGATCAATGCGGCGCCAAGTCATGAGTAGGATAGTTCTTCTCGTGAGTCCTCAATTGCCTAGAAGCATAAGCTACAACCTTCCCATGCTGCATTAATACACATCATAATCCTTTCTTGAAAGCATCGCTATAGATTACGAACCCTCTGGGACCAGATGGAATCGTTAAGATGGGTGCAGCGATCAGGCGATTCTTCAACTCATCAAATGTCGTCTGGCACTCCTCTGTCCATACGAACTCTTACTCCTTGTGGGTCAAACGAGTCATCGGTTCCGCAATCCTCACGAAGTTCTCTACAAACCTCCGGTAATAACCGGCAAGCCCAAGAAAACTTCTCACTTCAGAGGCGTTGGCCGGAACAGGCCATGTCTCTACTGTAGATATCTTGGCTAGATCAACTGAAATATCTTCTCCCGAGACAACGTGCCCGAGAAAAGAAACATGGTCTAAGAAGAACTCGCATTTTCTCAATTTAGCATGGAGCCTCTGGCTCCTTAGTGCCTCCAAAACAATCCTCAAATGTTGCTCGTGCTCCTCTCGGCTCTTTGAGTACACCAAAATGTCGTCGATAAAAACAACCACAAACTGATCCAAGTATTGGTGGAACACTCTATTCATCAAATTCATGAACACTGCTAGCGTATTTGTCAATCCGAAGGGCATCACTAAGAACTCATAATGACCATAATGAGTCCTGAAGGCCGGCTTCGGAATATCTTCTCGGCGCACCTGCACTTGGTGATATGCTGACCTCAAATCAATCTTCGAAAAGACCTTCGCTCATGTCAGCTGGTCGAACAAGTCATCAATCCGGGGAAGTGGATACTTGTTCTTGATAGTCAATGCATTCAGTACCCGACAGTAGATGCACATATGTACTGACCCATCCTTCTTGGGCACAAATAACACTAGAGTCCCCCATGGTGATGCACTCGGGCGAATGAAGCCCTTGGTCTGCAACTCTTCTAGCTGAACGTTCATTTCGTCCAACTCCTTCTTTGCCAACCGACATATATTAGAAAAAACTGGTGCTGCTCCTGGCACTAACTCGATACTAAACTCCATTGGTCTGTCAGGTGGTAGACCTGGCAAGTCCTCCGGGAATACATCTATAAACTCCTCAATAATAGGCGGCGGTGGTGCTACCTCCATGGACATGAAAGCTTCAACTGCTTGACCTACTCCCTTCTCGTTGGTCCCTCGCATGAACTCAAACTCGGGACGGCCTTCCGGTCTGAAGATAATACTCCCTCTATGACAATCTAACACAACATGATACTAGCTCAACCAGTCCATCCCTAACACTACATCAAAATTCGACATTAGAAATACCAAAAATCGTGATCTCAACTCTCTTCCACATCCTACAACAGAACAATTTCTACATGTACTAGTGGCAGGCACAATACCTTCCCCCGTAAGAATCCTCCAAGTTTTAGGCAAGAGAGAGGTAGCTACTCTATGCATTGCTACAAAACTACTAGATATGAAAGAAAAAGTGGCCCCCGAATCAAATAGTGTAGTGGCGGGTATAGATGCTATTAAGATAGTACCTATAATCGCCACGCCCTCGGGTTCCTCCGCAACTGGTACCATAACATAAGCCTAGACAACTCTCTATCCTTCGGCCTGCTGTCTAGGCCTCCCATACTGGACCTCCTATGGTGGAAATTCTTCCACCTAGTCCTAAATTGGATCTGAAGCCTCTAAACCAAGTTTTATGTAATCCTTGAACTTATTCAATTTACTCTCCTTGTTTTATTTAAATCTAAACCCACTAGGCCTTACAAAACTTATTCTCCATTATGAAATCAACCTTCATATTTCCTTCAATGTACGCCTTTAAATATTATTCTCCTTAAATTAAAGTTTTCACAAAATCTCTATATTTTCTATAACTCAAAATCATGTGTTCTTTCTATTTCTAGTCATTTTCTTACAATATCTTGTTCAATTTTGTATCATCATCTCATACAGTTAAAATCTCTTCTCTATTATTCAATTCCTAAATTTAACATCATAGCCTTAGTGTAACGTCTCCAGAATCAATAACCAAAATTTATCCAAGTCCTCAAACTAAGTTGACCTCGAATATCCTCATCAGTTTTGAAATACATCTAGAAATTATTTATACCCAAAATATTTCTCTAAGTGTGATTGTTTCTAAATTAATAATATAAATCTCTTGATTTCATTCCTAATCTTTACCACGTCTCTATCTCAAAATTCTCTATCAAAGTCCATCATATTATATTCCTACCTAGGTTATCATAAGATAACAAATTACGTCCTTTCCGAGCTAGATAATTTACGTTACTTCTCGACCTTTCCAAGGTAAAAAGATATGAAGATTCAAAGGTACCAAAGTATAGCTGACAGAATTAGATACGAGATAGGTGATTGATGTAATTAGGATAGTTTTATTTAAGATAAAAAAATGGTAATACAAGAAATAACGGCAAGAAAAGAATTAATAAAAAATCTATTCTTGTCCATCTGTTTAAAAGAATTGAACCAACTTAAAATATAATCTGATACCATACATGTCTTCCTGAAATCATGTTGTCAAAATTTTGCCTCGACAGTAAGCATATCTGCAATAAACGATAGAGTCCGTAACTAAGGTATGCACCCTATAATCATGTTATCTAGAATTCTTACCACGCCAACCGGTATGGCTGCAGGAGAATCTAAATTCCATAACTAGGATAGTATATCTAAAATCAGGCTCTATGTCTTTTTCATGCTAGCAAGTATGGCTGCGATAAATTCTAAACTTCATAAATAAAGTAGACATTTACCTTTCTCAATGTCCTTATCAAGTACGTTATTAGGCTATACCTTAATTCCCAAAATAATATTTAATAATATATATATATATATATATATTTTTAATAATATATATATATATATATATATATATATATATATATATATATATATATATATATATATATATATAAATACAAACTTAAAGTTAACAACTAATCATCAAGATTCAAAATTCAACAATGAATCCATCAAAATCAAATCCAATAACAAGGAGTAATAGGTGAATCAAATCAGGGAAAAAGATTTCAAATCGAAGTTAAAATAAGATTCTCAAGGGTCGTCCCAGGAATCTCTCAAGGAATCCTAACAGTGATTGATTATCCTCTCATTCTAACACCTATTCCTTATCTCTAATCGCAAGTGCGCAGCGGTACAACTAATCGTCGTACTACCACGACTTCGTACCATTGTGATTCTCGACCTGTATGGACCACCACTAAAAATGTGTCACGACCCGCACCCAGTATAGGGGACAAAAACTGGGTACGTCCAGCCTACGCCACAATGTCGACGGTAGAACGCTGTTCTAGGTCACAACTAAAACTAAATACAATATGATATACTCTCCGTACGGAGGATAATCATAGCAGGATACAACTCAATCACCAAAACTAGAAGTAGCACGATAAGATAACTATGAATCCACTAGAGAAGTACAACAGAGAGAAATAAATCTCGGTGTTATCAACACCAACTCAAACAAGCATAAAATAAATACAACTCAAGACAGCTGAAAATAAAATAAGAAAAACTCTAGCCATCTACTCCAACCTCTACTGTGTCTCCTCTAGGCTAGCAGGTAACCTCCAAGCTATCTGTAAAATTTATCAATAGGTCCAGTCAGGACAGGAGCGAGCATAATACCTCTCACGCAAATCATAATAGGTTAGAAAATATATACATGTTAGAGAGTAAGATACATGAAACTGAAAGAACAACATGGTATAAAAGAGAGAACTGTAAGTAAATAGCTACTATAAATAGAGAACTATCAGTGACTAGTGAATCAGAGTACAAGATAAACATGTGAAAAGCTGGAGGTGATTCATGGCTATACTAAAGAGTTGATTCATGACTACACTACTTTGGAATCATTCACATGTTTAGTTCTACTCCCCATTTTTCCCAATCAATACACAAGGATCCATTCAAGTTACGTTAAGATTCATGACTACGCTACTGACTCATAATGAGTGATTCATGAATAGATTCGTGAAGGCTCTGTGATTCATGAGAGTTGTCACGACCCGATCCCAAATTGTTGAGTCGAATCAGATCATGCCCAACCTACACCGTTGTGAGACGGCGGCAGTAAGCTGTTTCTAGTTGCAAGAATCTTCAACAACAACTATACATTTATCACAACACGAATATACGAAAATTTTAAAACTTTTAATATTCAACAAAGAGAAGTACAACTGGAAATGAAAGTACTGAAATAGAATACTGAATTCAAAATCTACAAACTCCAACACAATAAAACTAGATAACTAGAAAATAACTAGCTAAACGGTCGGCTCATTGGCCTCTGGTTCTGCATACTCCAAGGGGGACTCTGGCAACACCACAGGATATAATACCGGGTCATAGTAGCTATTGTACAATAGCTCAGCATCATCAACATCACCTATTGGGGGAATCCAGTCAGGAAAGGAACAAGTACGAGTACATAATCCGACATTCTAAATAATAATAGAAAATTGTAATTTTAAACAGTTGAAATACTTTGAACAATATTTTCCAGCAATTTTTAGCAATTCAGTATTTGAAACAATATGATTTGAATAGGTAACGTCTATGACCGACTTGGGTTGTACAATAGCATCCTAGCGATGCGATACGGCTTATCCCCGTATGTAAGAGGGATAAGCTCGCGCAATAATGCAATATGAGGGTATTGGAAATAAACGCTACACTACTCCTCCAATATCTCCACAATCAATAATCGAACTCAAGGAGAGAGTTTCGTATAGCAATGTGGTTTAAGCATGCAACATGACAATTACTAATCAAAATGCAAGAAAACATAACCGTAACTTGCCTCTGTTTGTATGACTGGATCGGGATGTCGGTACCGCAAAGGAAGTCAAGTACGTCCTCGAAATCCTACAGTTTGAGAATCCTAACTTAGAACCATAATGAGCCATATCTAGTTGTGCTAGTTGCAATTTCTAGAAAAAGATCCTAGTCAGATTTTAAGTTATTAAATTAATCTACCAAAATCCGTCTAACGTCGTAAACTACATTTGTTATTAATTAATAGGATAAACCGATTACTGATTTATTGGGGAAAATAGCAATTATAATTTAATTGGCAAAACTTTGTATTTTTAATAATATATATAAAACTAAATTTCTTTAAATGATAAAAACATGGATTTGTTTAACTTACTAATAATTTATCTATTTTAATTAAATGTGAGAAATCCTTATTAATTTTATACAAAATAATTAATAACCAATTTTTATTATGCGCCTAGCTACGCCAACAACAAACCCAGAAATAAAGTAAAAATCTACACTACACAAATACAGGGCCACAGAAAATAAAATAAAAAACTGGGCTTATGCCCTTACAACAATAATTAATTAAAATAATAACACTGCTGTAGGCTAACTCTGAATGCCGTGAAGCAGTCCAGTCAGGAGGCCGAAGCCCTGCACCCAAAATACTAAAGGTCAGTAACTAGTTCTAAAATAAAATATAATTAAATATAATTTATAGAAAATGGGGCATCTCAGACTGGGTCATGCAATCTCATGTTGCTGGCTAACGCCTCAACGTACAGTAATTTCCCGTAGCGTTTGCGATTCGCCGAGGCTCATTCGACCGATACGGTCGTCGCCTAACGGGAATACGAAAACCAATAAAACCAACACTTAAAACCAATCAGGAAACCAATTTAACAAACCGTTTACAATGACCAGGGTTTTAGAAATAGGTTTTGATATATAAAAATTACTAAACATTATAAAGTACTATTTTGAAATACTTTTACGAAAATTTGGGCAGCACCTCTTCTGTAACTAGGACGATCTAGCCACATAGGCGGTACAAAACCCACACCCAACCAGTCGATCCCGAACCGGGGAGACAACACAATATCATCACATATAAAGTCCAACCCAAAAAGAATATAAGCCACCAAAAGCCAACCACAGTTTATGAATAATGTTCCAGCTAGAGAAATGAATCCCACAACGTAATGGGAAAAGCTAACAACACTTAGGAATGGTTCCCAACAATAATCAATCAAAGGAAAAATAACTATAATTCACAGAAACAAGTTAGAGTAGGACTCGAACGTCGTATCCCCTACACGCAACGATTAATAAAAGTCGATCCCCGTAACGGGGTCGGGACCGCGTCATCATCGACACGTAATGTAACACCCCCAACGGAAGGGACACGAGGACACGAAAATATACCTCGGGTGCTCGGCTAGAGCTCTTAGATGCAAGAATAGGGAAAAAAAATAATCCGTGCAGACTTAGAACAGTCCAGGAACACGCAGACAGCGAAAATTGGCTCGGAATAGCGCACATAAGGTACGAACAGTGCACGGGCAGCACACAGGAGGCGCGAACAGCAGATCGGGGCCCAGGTCGGGTGGATCTGGCCGGGCGAGGACATGCTGGGAAGGTGCTGGAGGCGGCGGCGCACGGCTTCGACGTCGAACGGGTCGGACGAGGCCGACGGTCGGGATCCGACGCGGGCGTCGGAGGGAACGGGGTCGGGGGCGGCCGGTCGGGTCGATCGCGAATGGGGCGGTCGTGACGCACGGGGGCGGGCACGTCGAGGATGTACGGGCACGGCGGATGGCCGGATTTGGGGGTAAGGAGGAAAGAGAGATGGAGAAGGGGTGAGGGTTTGGTTTCCTGGTAGTGGGATGGGAAGAATGAGATTTCTTTGTAAATAGAAGAAGGAGATGTGGGGTGAGAATAAGAGGGGAAGAGGAATAGAGGTAGAAAGAATAGGCGAAGTTGCTGGTCATGGGGGTGAGGCCGAGCGGGGAGTGAGGGCTGGGTAGTTAGGAATTAGTCTTAGAATTTATTTATTTATTTTTTTCCAACAAATATACATTATAAATATATATTAATAACCAGAATTGAAAATGAAGAAATAAGGACGGGTTCGAAATGGAGTCAGGCTTCGAAAAATTGGGTTCGAACTCAGGGTCAGACTCCGGACACGGAATCGGGACTGGGCCACAATCAAAAATCTAATTAATTTATTTTGAAATAATTATTTTCGTGATCCGACTAAAATAATAATAATAATAATAATAATAATAATAATAATAATAATAGTAATAATAATAATAGTAACTAATGAAAATCTAAGACTATGCTAGCAGCCGAAATCTAATAATTTAATAATGAAATCGAATTTGCGGGTTTCACAACCTTCCCTCCTTAGAAAATTTTGTCCTCGAAAATTAAAAGGCAGGGTTAGCATTACCTCAAGTTTCAAACAGATACGGATACTGCTTCCGCATCTTATCTTCTCGCTCCCAGGTAGACTCGTCTGGAGAGTTGTGCCGCCACATCACTCTGACTATCGGTGTCACCGAATTCTTGGTTCTCTTCTCTCCTCTGTCTAATATCGCCACTGGGTTCTCTGGGACTGTGAGGCTGGGTCCAATTTCCAGCTCCGAATGGTCCAAGATGTGGCTCGGGTCCGGAATGTAGCGTCTCAGCTATAAAACATAGAAGACATTGTGGACGCCTTCGAGACTTGGGGGTAGAGCCACCCGATAAGCTACTTCTCCAATCCTGTTCAGTACTTCAAAAGGACCAATATACCTGGGACTTAGCTTTCCTGCTCTGTCGAATCGGATAGTTCCTCTGGTAGGTGAGATCTTCACAAACATACTATCCCCTGCTTCGAACTCCAACGGTCGTCGGCTGCTATCGGCCCAATGCTTCTGTCTGTCCTGAGCAATCCTGAGCTTATCTGATCATTTTTACCTTTTCTGCTGCATCGGTCACCATCTCAGGTCCAAGTAATACTCTTTATCCTACGTCATCCCAAGCAATTGGAGTGCGGCAACGACGTCCATAGAGTGCATCGAACGGAGTCATACCGATACTAGCTTGGTAGCTGTTGTTGTAGGAGAATTCTACCAAGTGCAAATGGTCTTCCCAAGACCCTCCAAATTTTAAGATGCAAGCTCTCAGCATGTCTTCTAGCGTCTGGATTGTTCTCTCCGATTGTCCGTCAGTCTGGGGATGGTAGGCGGTGTTGAACTTCAGTTGCGTTCCCAAAATGTCGTGCATGCTCTTCCAAAAGTGAGAGGTGAATCTGGTATCCCTGTCAGATACGATACTTACTGGAACTCCATAAATCCGGTAGATGTGCCGCATGTACAATGTCGCCAACTTTTCGGTAGATAGACCCACCTTGAAGGGGATAAAGTGAGCTGACTTCGTCAGTCGGTCCATAATAACCCAAATGGAGTCCTTTCCTCTTTGGGATCGAGGCAGTCCCGACACAAAGTCCATCGTTATGTATTCCCATTTCTACTCCGGGATGTCTAGCGGCTGCAACAGTCCTGCTAGTCTCTGTCTGCTAGCTTTTACTTGTTGACAAATTAAGCATCTAGCCACATACCTGGATACGTCCTTCTTCATTCCGTACCACCACACTACAGTACGCATATCCCGATACATTTTGTTAGCTCCTGGATGTATGGAATACTACGACTGGTGCGCTTCTTGCATCAGCTTGTTCCTCAGTTCGCCAGTTGGTACACAAAGCCTCGTACCATGCCTCAGTGCTCCATCGCTGGCGATTGAGAATCCTTCAAGTGTTCCTGCCAGCACTTGATCTCTGAGTTTGCAAAGCATCTCGTCATGGAATTGTGTCTCCTTGACTCTGTCCATCAGACTTGAACGCACTTGCAACTGCATCATTGATGAATCAGCTCCTGGTACAATGGCTTCTCTTCCTAGTTTCTTCATTTTTTCTTCGGGCAGTACAATCTCCAATCCAAGCTTCTCTATGTCTTTCAGCAAATGCCGCTCCTTGGTCAAAAACATTGCTATCGGGTATCGACTAAGTGCATCTGCAACAATATTAGCCTTACCCGGATGATACTACAAGTCGATGTCAAAATCTTTCATCAGCTTCAGCCATCGTCTCTGTCGCATGTTCAACTCCTTCTGAGTAAAAATATATTTAATAATTTTGTGGTCTGTAAATATTTCCACTCTCTCTCCATATATGTAGTGCTTCCTCAACTTCAAAGCAAATATAACCGCTGCAAGCTCCAAATCATGCGTGGGATAGTTCTTCTCATGAGTCCGTAATTGCCTAGATGCGTAAGCAATTACTTTTCTATGTTGTTGAAGAACACAGCCCAATCCTTTACCGGAAGCATCACTGTAAATTGAGAAACAGCCGGTACCTGAGGGTAGCGCAAGTATCGGCGCCGTTGTAAGTCTCTTTTTCAGTACCTCAAATGCTGATTGGCAAGCTTTCGACCAAATAAATTCTTCGTTCTTCCTGGTGAGATTCGTCATCGACTCAGCAATTCTGACAAAGTCCTTCATAAATTTTTGGTAGTAGCCAGCTAAGCCTAGAAAGCTTCTGATTTTTGCAACTGAGCTTGGTGTAGTCCACGTCTCAATAGCAGCTATCTTCTTTGGATCCATCGAAATTCCTTCTCCTGTGACAATATGGCCTAGAAAATCTACCTTGTCTAAGAAAAATTCGCATTTAGATAGCTTATCATAGAGCTTCTCCCTCCTTAATGTTTCCAGAACTTCCCTCAGATGCTCTTCATGCTCTTCTTCGGTCTTCGAGTAGATCAGAATGTCATCGATGAAGACAATAACAAACTGATCCAGGTATTCATGGAAGACCTTGTTCATAAGGTTTATGAATACAGCAGGGGCATTCGTCAGTCCAAACGGCATGACCAAAAATTCATATTGTCCATATTTGGTATTGAACCCCGTCTTTGGAATATCCTCCTTCCTGACCTTGATTTGATGGTAGCCAGATCAGAGATCTATCTTCGAGAATACCTTAGCTCCACTTAGTTGATCAAACAAGTCATCGACCCGGGGCAGAGGGTACTTGTTCTTGATGGTAATGTTGTTCAGCGTCCGGTAGTCGATGCACATCCGCACAGTTCCATCCTTCTTGGGCACGAACAAAACTGGTGCTCCCCAGGGTAAAGCTCCATCTCTGATAAATCCCTGGGCCTTCAGCTCGTTAATCTGGTCATTCATCTCTTTGGCCTCCTTGGGGTTGACTCTGTAGCATCCTCGAGAAATAGAGGAAGAGACGGGAACTAGGTCTATGGTGAATTCCATACCTCGATCTGGGGGCTATCCCGGAAGACTATCAGGGAAGACATCCATGAATTCTGCTATGATAGGATGAGGAGGCCCGGGTTCTTCGGTGATAGAGGAGTAGATGACACTCTCCATATCTTCCGGAGTTCGAGATATTTCAAACTCCGGTTCTCCTGGTGGGCTGAAGACTACACATCCTCTGGGATAATCTATCAGCGCATGCTGCTTACTTAGCCAGTCCATCCCTAGGACTATATCATAGTTGGACAAGGGCATCACAAGTAAGGGTGCTAAGAATTTGTGGCCTGAGATAGTTATGGGGCAGTTACAGGTCTCGGTGATGGGTATGGGTCCACCACCGGTCATAACTCTACATATCATCTTGCTAAATCCCGTAACTAGGTGGTGTGCAGAAATGAACTTTGATGATATAAAACTGTGTGATGCACCCGAATCAAATAATATTAAAGCAGGATGTGAATACACATAAATGGAACCTGTGATGACATCAGCGGTAGATTCCTGCTTTGGCTCTTGCTCGTCTACTGTTAGGGCAAAAGCTCGCACAGCCTTCTGTTGGTGTTCCCCAAACTGTTGTTGCTGAGTGGGTAGGGGAGCTTTCTGCTGTGTTGTTCCGGTCCGGTTGAATGCCGTAGGGCAGTCCCTCACTTGGTAGGTGGCAGACCCACAAACTAGGTAGTGTCCCAGTTTCTTCCTGTAGATGTTCGCCTGATGTCTTGGCCTCTTGCAGAAGTCGCAGACAGGGATCTGCTTCTGAGGCGCTCTATCACTGGTCCTTGCCTGATGGTGGTGGTGGTGGTGGTGGTGGTGGTGAGGAGGCCTGTTGTGGTTGTTGTGGTTGGGCCTCTTCTGGTTACTCTGGAAGTTGCAAGTTCCAGAATACTCCCTTTTTGAACGAACAGGCTGACTCTTCTCTATATCCTGAGCTCGTATTAGGATCCTTTCGTACGTCTTGGCGCCGCCTGCGATCACAGGGGTGCGAATATCTTCCCTCAGTCCAAATCTGAATCTTTCAGCACGATCTGCGGGGTCAGCAACCAAGTTCTTGGCAAAGCGACTAAGTTGACCAAACTCTGCCGTATATTCACCAACCGTCATGTTCGCTTGCTTCAGATTTTGGAATTGTCTTCCCATCTTCCGTAACTCTGATGTTAGGAAGAATTTCCTGCGAAACAACCTCTTGAAGGTGTCCCAGTCAAGCTGCTTGTCCTGGAGTCGGGGTTCATTCCGATACCAGGTGCTTGCTACATCTCGTAGCTGGAGTCCTACTGCTTCGACATGGAGGTCGTCGGGTAGTCGAGCGATGCTGAGGAGACTCTCCATGCTGTCGAGCCATTCATCGGCATAGATGATTCCCTCGGTTCCTTTGAAGGGTCGAGGGTCCTGCTTCTTATAGTTCTCGATATTGCCGACCTTCACATAATAATATGTCTCCTATCAAATTGAATGGCCTTAATGATACATAAATTAACTCTTAGATTATGTTTACCTTAGCAGGCCTTGGTTCCGATTGAGCTGCTGCTCCTCTCTCGAGGACAGCCATAGCCACGTTGTAGGCATTCTCCATGCCTTCTCCCATAATCGCAGTCTGTTCGCGATGAGCTTCAGCTTGGGCTCTCTGGGCCTCAAGTACTCCTCGTAGCAGGCCTACAAGATCGGTGGGGTCTACGGGCACTGGTGGGGTAGCTGGGGTGGGTACTATCGCAGGGGATTGTGGCTCAGTTCGGGGATGTGTAGGTTCTGCCATTTGCGCTGTAGTAGCGTAAACGGCGCGGGGTGCTGGTGCAGCGTGGGGACGGTCAGTCAGCTGCAAAGGAGGAGGGTTCGGGCATGCTTGAGGAGGTGGGGTGTGATCGGGTGATGACACCCCATCACCATCAGTGGTAGTCTTGTCTGTGGCCATACTCTGGAAGGTTTAGGATGCAAAACATAAGCAAGGTAGCCTACCATTCTATAAGCAACCAAAAATAGTTACATAAGTATATAGATAAATCGGTCATATGTTGTGACAAATTAATGTTCTAGTGTTCTAATTATTTCTAGATATGTTCTCCTAAGTTGTTGATTTGACCTGCTTGGGCCATCACTAAAAATATGTCACGACCCGATCCCAAATTATTGGGTCGAATCGGATCATGCCCAGCCTGCACCGTTTTGAGACGGCGGCAGTAAGCTATTTCTAGTTGCAAGAATCTTCAACAACAACTATACATTTGTCACAACACGAATATACGGAAATTTTAAAACTTTTAATATTCAACAAAGAGAAGTACAACTGGAAATAAAAGTACTGAAATAGAATACTGAATTCAAAATCTACAAACTCCAACACAATAAAACTAGATAACTGGAAAACAACAAGCTTAACGATCGGCTCAACGGCCTCTGGTTCTGCATCCTCCAAGGGGGACTCTGGCAACACCACATGATATAATACCGGGTCATAGTAGCTATTGTACAATAGCTCAGCATCATCAACATCACCTATTGGGGGGAATCCAGTCAGGAAAGGAGCAAGTACGAGTACATAATCTGACATTCTAAATAATAATGAAAAGTTGTAATTTTAAACAATTGAAATACTTTGAACAATATTTTCCAACAATTTTCAGCAATTCAGTATTTGAAACAATGTGATTTGAATATGTAACATCTATGACCGGCTTGGGTTGTACAATAGCATCCTAGCGATGCGATACAGCTTATCCCCTTGTGTAAGAGGGGTAAGCTCGCGTAATAATGCAATATGAGGGTATTGGTCATAAACGCTACACTACTCCCCCAATATCCCCACAATCAATAATCAAACTCAATGAGAGAGTTCCGTGTAGCAATGTGGTTTAAGCATTCAACATGACAATTACTAATTAAAATGCAAGAAAACATAACCGTAACTTGTCTCTGTTTGTATGACTGGATCGGGATGTCGGTACCGAAAATGAAGTCAAGTACGTCCTCAAAATCCTACAGTTTGAGAATCCTGACTTAGAACCATAATGAGCCATATCTAGTTGTGCTAGTTGCAATTTCTAGAAACAGACTATAGTCAGGTTTTAAGTTATTAAATTAATCTACCAAAATCCGTCTAACGTCATAAACTACATTTGTTATCAATTAATAGGATAAACCGATTACTGATTTATTGAAGAAAATAGCAATTACAATTTAATTGGCAAAACTTTGTATTTTTAATAATATATATAAAACTAAATTTCTTTAAATGATAAAAACATGGATATGTTTAACTTACTAATAATTTATCCATTTTAATTAAATATGAGAAATCTTTATTAATTTTATACAAAATAATTAATAACCAATTTTTATTATGCGCCTAGCTACGCCAACAACAAACCCAAAAAATAAAGTAAAAATCTACACTACACAATTACATGGCCACAGAAAATAAAATAGAAAACTGGGTTTATGCCCTTACAACCAAAATTAATTAAAATAATAATACTGCTGTAGGCGAACTCTGAATGCCGTGAAGCAGTCCAGTCAGGAGGCCGAAGCCCTGCACCCAAAATACTAAAGGCCAGTAACTAGTTCTAAAAAATATATATAATTAAATATAATTTATAGAAAATGGGGCGTCTCAGACTGGGTCATGCAATCTCATGTTGCTGGCTAACGCCTCAACGTACAAGAATGTCCCGTAGCGTTTGCGATTTGCCGAGGCTCATCCGACCGATACGGTCGTCGCCTAACGGGGATACGAAAACCAATAAAACCAACACTTAAAACCAATCAGGAAACCAATTTAACAAACCGTTTACAATGACCAGGGTTTTAGAAATAGGTTTTGATATATAAAAATTACTAAACATTATAAAGTACTATTTTGAAATACTTTTACGAAAATTTGGGCAGCACCTCTTCTGTAACTAGGACGATCTAGCCACATAGGCGGTACAAAACCCACATCCAACCAGTCGATCCCGAACCGGGGAGACAACACAATATCATCACATACAAAGTCCAACCCAAAAAGAATATAAGCCACCAAAAGCCAACCACAGTTTATGAATAATGTCCCAGCTAGAGAAATGAATCCCACAACGCAATGGGAAAGGCTAACAACACTTAGGAATGGTTCCCAACAATAATCAATCAAAGGAAAAATAACTATAATTCACAAAAACAAGTTAGAGTAGGACTCGAACGTCGTATCCCCTACACGCAACGATTAATAAAAGTCGATCCCCGTAACGGGGTCGGGACCGCGTCATCATCGACACGTAATGCGACACCCCAACGGAAGGGACACGAGGACACAAAAATATACCTCGGGTGCTCGGCTAGAACTCTCAGATGCAAGAATAGGGAAAAGAAATAATCCGTGCAGACTTAGAACAGTCCATGAACACACAGACAGCGAAAATCGGCTCGAAATAGCGTACAGAAGGTACGAAGAGTGCACGGACAGCGCACAGAAGGCGCGGACAACAGATCGGGGCCCGGGTCGGGCGGATCTGCCCGGACGGGGACACGCCGGGATGGTGCTGGAGGCGGCGGCGCACGGCTTCGGCGCCGAGCGGGTCGGGCAAGGTCGGCGGTCGGGATCCAGCCCGGGCGTCGGAGGGAACGGGGTCGGGGGCGGCCGGTCGGGTCGGTCGTGAGTAGGGCGGTCGTGACGCACGGGAGCGGGCACGCCGAGGATGCACGGGCACAACGGATGGCCAGATTTGAGGGTAAGGAGGAGAGGAAGATGGAGAGGGGGTGAGGGTTTGGTTTCCTGGGAGTGGGATGGGAAGAATGGGATTTCTCTGTAAATAGAAGAAGGAGAGGTGGGATGAGAATGAGAGGAAAAGAGGAATAGAGGTAGAAAGAATAGGGGAAGTTGCTGGTCATGGGGGTGAGGCTGAGCGGGGAGTGAGGGCTGGGTAGTTAGAAATTAGTCTTAGGTTATATATATATATATATATATATATATATATATATATATATATATATATATATATTTTCGACAAACATACATTATAAATATATATTAATAACCAGAATTTAAAAGGAAGAAATAAGAACGGGTTCGGAACGGAGTCAGGCTTCGAGAAATCGGGTTCGAACTCAGGGTCAGACTCCGGACACGGAATCGGGACTGAGCCACAATAAAAAAATCTAATTAATTTATTTTAAAATAATTATTTTCCTGATCCGACTAAAATAATAATAATAATAATAGTAATAATAATAATAGTAACTAATAAAATCTAAGACTATGCTAGCAGCCGAAATCCAATAATTTAATAATAAAATCGAATTTGTGGATTTCATAAGAGTACATGAGTCACAAGCAGATTCATGATAGATTCATGATAGTAGAAGCATGAGATACATGAGGTAATTGAAACACACAAGACATGAGTATCCGATGCTCCCGAGAGGGATAACATCTCATGAAGGGATCCATATAGTACCAATCCGTGTTACCAACGTGACAGCATCAAGTAAGGTAATCTAGAGCAAGAATATAATCCTAAGCAAGTTATGAAATGATCAAAGCATGTACTCGCCTCGATTTGGTTGGAGTCGACGTGCACGACACGTACGTATCAACACGAAATAGGTACGATGTTATGCTCCACAAAATGGTCCCAAACGATGGCATAAACGGTCCCATCGAGTCCAGAATAGTCCAAAAGGCCTAATTTGATATATAGAAAGCCCTAGGTTAGAGTTTTGTATGATAAACGAATCGAGAAAGTGAAACGACTATATAGTTGCGATTATGAGTAAAATATATAACTAATTATATATATAAGAAAATTTAAAAAATCATTTATAATGTCAATAAACTATATATTTTATTAATCAAAGTATCTTTAGATAACATTTGAATACTTAGAAAATCATTTAGGCTTTAAACCCTTTCTTGTAAAATATAACTAATTACGTATAAGTATCTTTGAAAATTATTTATATCAATTAGAACTATTTTTGTATATAAAATATTCCTAGTTAAAATTTGCAACCCCTAAATCATTTTGAATTACATAAACCCAATTATAACTAAATAGGTCCAAGATCAATAATAAATAGGTTATAAAATATATATTGGGCCCATAGTTAAATAAAAATAGAATTACTCAATTAGGCTTATAGCCAAACAACTGACCAAGATTCATATTAGTTAATAGCCTACACAATGCCCAATAAAATTATTACTAAATTAAATATGAAAACAGATTCAAATGGCTCAAAACTCAGTCCCAAACAAATATAATCCCTAATTAAATTAACCCTAAATCCACTTAACTGTTAAATAATAATAACACTAACAATCTAAATGAAATATAATTAAAAGGGCTCAGCTCTGACTTTTTTCAACATTTTGAGGAGGGAACTTCCTAAATCCAAATTATAACAAATAATCATTTTTAATAAAATCCATCAATTTTTTTGTCACTGCCAGCCATATATATAAAATGTTTAATCTATTATATACATCCTACATACTGTCATTAACCCATTCCATAAAATACTAAGGTATTAAATGCAGCCAAATAATAAATGGGAAATGAAGCTGCTGCATCATACATCAAATCCTAAATCCCTTTTTAAATCATATAAAGTTAACAAATAACTAATAAAAAAACTAAACTTATTAATAATATTATTTATATGCTGACTTCTAAAAGGGGGGTGTTGCTCACTCCCAAACTAAAAAAAAAAAATCCTAAACTCATCTAATGCTCGAGAGAGAAGAATGGGGAACGAGGAGGAAGGGCTCACAAAGGGAAATCTCGGCGGGGTAACCGGTGCACGGAGGCGGGGCCAAGCGGAGGGTCTCCGACGCGATAGTGCAGTGGATCTAGGAGTTCACCCCTGGCGCGGTGGAGTGCGGGGTCGGGTCCGCTGGATGGAGTCGCAGGATGCGGTCGCGGCAGCAGTTATGGATGTACGGAGGCGGTCGATGTTGAGCACACGTCTAACCCACGACGGAGCTTTCCAGTAAGGACGGGGCTGCCTGATCTGGGCGACCGTGCTCGTTCTTCGATGGAGCTAAGACGGTGGCGATGGGAGGTGAGGTCTCTCTCCTCTCTCTATTCTCTCTGTGTTTTGCTAGTGCATTTGGTTGGGTGTGGCGGATATGACGGTGGCATGGTGGTATTGATCCGGTGGTGATGATAATGATGGTGATGGTGGTGATAAGGAGGTTCCTTGGTGGTGGTGGATGTATTAGGTGGCCTCTAGCCGAGGGTGGTGGCTATCAACAATGGAGGTGGTGGAATGGTGTGTACTCCGATGGTGATGGGGATGTTGTTTGGGGGAGACGGTCGGGCTCCGGTGGATGGTCAGGGCTGCAGTAGGGATGTGGTGGCTGTAATTGATGGTGGGCTGCTTAGGAAATTTTCCTAGGGTTTGTGATTAGGTTTTGGGATAGGGTGTCTATTTATAGGGGAGTGGAGGAAACCCTAACCAATTGTAAAATGTAATAGAAATTAGGAATACATAGTGGAAAAACTAACATACTAATGCTAACGCTAACTGCTAACTTCTAACTGATTTATCTGATAATAATTAGTTTAATTATTATTTAACAATTCACCTAGTAATTATTTACTAGCTAATCACATATGTTAAATAAATAAATCATTCATTGGCTAATTGCAATTTAGCCACTAACCATCAAAACTGTAGCCTGCAATCCAAGCCTCGGCTTGGTAGACAATTGTTAGGACCGACATCGGTCATAACCCGATTCGAGACGATACGTAATTACCAAAATCCAAATCTTCAACTAAAATCATTAGTAAATAAGTATTTATATTTTAATTACAAAATCTTATTAATATATTTATATATATAAAACTAATTATTTTATAACTTATATATATTTTTCTGAAGTGGACAGATAAAACATATTAGGAAACTCCTTACAAAATATAGTGTTTTACAAAACCAAAGACTGACAAGGACCGATAGCAATCACGGTCGAAAAATATTTATTAAAATTCAAATTTTACGTTTTTCGAGATTCAGGAAATTCAGAGTTTTGATAAATACAAAATTTTGAAAAAAATCCAAGAAATCGGTTAACGGAGGCTACAATGTCCCTTCTCCACACTGACGATAAGTCGGAAGATCCTTCACTGGATATAGTATAGCCCTCTGCTGATGAAATCCTCATGGATGTCTGATGGGTCCTTCTAACTGTCCCTTGGCCAGAACAATCGTAGTAGCAGGGCACTTCGGAAGTACTGGGTCCTTGGTGATAGCCTCCTAGAGACTGACTTCTGCTAACACCTCGACGAACGAAACTCTAGACTATGCAGTACTATATCACTGAAGGTCCTTTGTCAACCCATGGTGAAACCTCTTTGCCTTCTCCAAGTCATTCGGTATCAGGGCAATATAATGAGATAGTACGAATTTACACGATAAGGGTATGGAATCAAGCTGGCTGGATAAATATGGAATCAAGCTGAATGCATAACCAAAACGACAAACTGACCTACATGGGCCACCACAAAAATATGCCACGCCCCAGTTCCAAAATATATCAAAACTTAAGATATGAGCATGCCAGCTGTATGACTAGAATAAGTATTCCCAATTTAATGGACTTATCCTAATCGTAGTACGCTGAATCCTATGTCTACAATACAACAGTCATAGGTAAACTAATATCTCCACACGAGAATCTCATCTGCAGAATGACAACATCAACACAGAATAATATAATAAATGTCTGACTAAAATAGAATATAAGTATGAAATAATCAAATACAAAATCTGTCTGAGATAATCAAGTCTGGTGGAAATATATCCACTGAATCAAAGTACAATACTGATATAATAAAATACTAAAATAAGAAAATAGTCAGGACATAGCTAGCTAGATAAAATGTCCATGACTCTAATCAGCTATCAACCCTATGGGTCATGGAAACTCCTCTGGTACAACCTCTATGTCCTCTGCAAGATAGCCAGGCTCGATGCCTGGTCCATAGACTATAGGATAAAGATACTCGTCCGGATCTGGGAATAACTAGGTCCTCAGGGAACATAACAAGATACAAAATAACAAGCTACAATATGAACAAAAATAAATACATAAAAAAAAAACTGGGTAAACTAATTCATCTATGTGAATGCATGTTGAAGACGACTTTGGGCCATATAGGTAGGTAAGGGAGTAGCATTAGCCTCAACTAATGTTGGAACATATACTAGCATACTTTCCCGACCGTACCAGATACTAATCCGTGATCGCTGCCGGATATATACACTAGTAGAGCCTATAACATAGTACACTGAGGCTAATATGCAAGTGTCTGTCCCATACGCCTACTAATAGTCTTCCCCTCCCGTGTCCTGCTCGAATCACATCCATGACTATGGCATTCCACATCACTATACAAGTCTCTATCTAGACTCACTCTAATCAATATATGAACGTCACACGACCCGCCCGTATTGGTAGCTAGCCAAATACGTAGGCTCGTGCCAACACAATATACACTCACTCAAAATATCATGTTGTGAGATGTGTCCAGTCATAGAATTCATAGAAAATAACTTCACTTCTAATCGGGAGAGTCCTCTGTCAAATAAAACCATAAAACATAGCTTTTAACTAAATATTAACCATAGCTTTTAACTATACTTATAATATTAACCATAGAAAATATTATCACTTATAATATTAACCATAGCTTTTAACTAAATAATATGCAAGGCATAATATCAAATAAAACCATAAAACAAATTTCTACTCAACTTTATAAGGCTAAAATCGAAATTATACCAATTCTAGGAAATAATATTTCTTCTAAAATAAAAAATACCAAATAATTATATTTAATAATAATAACTAAAAGTAGAAATTTAGGAGATTTACATTCTATCCAACTTATAAAAATTTTGTCCTCGAAATTAAAAATAACCTTAATAAGAAAATATAACAATATAGTGAGATTTAATGCATTGAAGGGCAGGTACGTCAAAACATAACTCGGTTTTCGAAACGATGGAGGAGGTGGTTATCACACGAACCAAAATTGACATAATATCCTACAAGATGGGTATTCTGGGTTCAAGGCCCTACCAAACTTATAAAAGTTGGCTAACCGTGAAAATTATTGTTGCGAGACTCCTGGAAAATCAAATTCTAAGGGAAGATGTGAGAATATTGGCACTTCAGACCACGGTAGCGGATCCTAAGGGAATCCTAGGTATTTTCATGGTATTCTTGGTCAATAACTTCTATAGGAGGATTATTACAATCTAATATCGTTCCCATAGGGTCACACTTCAACAAGATAAGTAGGCAGCTGTTCGATTATAACTATAACGGGTTAGTTTAAGGAAAATTCAGTCTTTGCCCTACCTGGATAACTACGAGACAAGAGCCCAAAATAGTGCAGAACCGTGCTATAGATTTTGATTAGATAAGGCCTGGAATCTTTAAGTCATAACAACTAATACGTGCAGGTTTGTGTTTGGTGTTGTGTAGGAGGCATGGGTTTTCTTGGGTGGAATACATACGTCATAGGTGTGTTGTATCTTGCATGGATCATGGACATTCAATTTAGTTAAGGAAATAGGTCGATATTATATGGTTAAATCAAAATGGAATGAAATGAGCCTCTATGATTTGTTCTAGGAGAAAAATGAGTCATACATACGATGTAATTGAAATAAAGCATAAGAAGTTATGTTTGTTGGGACACGCAGGTCATGTGTGTAGCTTAACTGGTCTAGTTCATGAGTGTAACAATTTATTGGAAGAAAAGTCTTGTGTTGTGCTTAAAATATCAAAGTCACGGTAGGGTATCAATGATACGGATAGGAGTGGACGTTACAAACCACTCTTTTATTAGTTCAATTTGGAACCAATATATCCAAACCATTGGCAAATTCTTAGAGAGGCTTGCCTATGCACTTCAGGAATTTCATTCTCGAAATTGAAACTAAGACACAATCTTATGATAGCACAGAATTTGGAAAAATCAAGGTTGTGATCGTTTACCACGGTTATCTGATCGCACGAGCAAAAGGATATAAAATGTAATACGAAGATCGTGTCTTAAATTTCAAATAGATGGGAGAACGGTTACAAATGGCATCCCGGTCTAAGAGATAGAGTACCCTAAGTTCATGGTTCTACCCAACTTATAAAAATTGGTTAATCGTGGAAGCACAGTGATAGGACTTCTAAGAAGGTCATATCTTAAGAAGATGTATGAGAACATGAGGTACTTCTATTCTTAGTCATGGACTCTATAGGAAGCCTAGGTATTACTCATTTAACCTTGCTCATGTATTGGCCACGTTTTATCAAGGCAGTAGGAGAGGTCTTGGTCAAGCCTACCCAGAAAAAAAGTTGGTACATCAGGATTCCATTCATCGCATAACATAGGCCACAAGAGCTACGGTTACTGAATTTACGGAAGGATAAATAGTGGACCAAGCGATGGGACTATATAATAGGTATAGGGTCACAAAGTTTGGTTTATAGTCCGAATACGGCGATATGCATGGGTGGGTATATCTGGAGTTTAATGGGTTCCCTAATTTGACAACAACCTTGGATTGAATGAACCTTGGATTTTAATCTATATCGACGGGACAAGATCCCATAAAATTGATCTATACCATTCCTATTAAGTTAGGGTATCCTAGAATAGGTTCCAACTCAAGTGGTTAGGCTGATTGCCAGCCGGGTTGGTTAACTAGTTTCCTAAAGCCCAAAAATGTGCCTTCTGTGACTTTTGTGTTCAAGTAGCACAAGAAGACTCAATTGAGTGGCACACTAGTAGCATGTGCGTAGTGGACTTCGAGTAGATCACAACCATATATTGGGTCGAAAGGTTTGAGTCGAGATTGAGTCTCTAATTGGAGTCAGGAAGTACATCGGTATTACGGTAAGGGTTCTAGTTAGTCTTTTTGTCTTGAAAGTCGCATCATAAAAATAGAGCACAAGGGGACATATTTAAGTGGGACATGATATGCCTAAGTGAAGGTGGACTCGTCTAGGTCTTGCATAGGCAATTTGTTGGGAGGTAACAACTAGTATTACGCTCCGAATGTCAATGTCACGGAAAGGGACACCCAAAGATCTAAATAGAAAGTGGGTGTTCATGAGGCACTAATTTGACATCCTAGTAGGAACCAACTCATCCTAATAAATCGTAATCGCAGAAATTCTAAAATTCAGAAGCGCTTACAATCTATTCACTCCAGAAACTAAGAAACGGTTTTTGGATTAATGAGGTTAAAAAAATTCTAAAGTAGTGATATTGTACCTCGACTCTTGATTATAAAATAATATTATACGACATAATGGTAATGTGATATGGTAGATATGAATTGAGTTGAAGTATAGGCACGATTATGATTATTGTCAAATAGCTTAGTTACGATCAAAGTTGTTTATGAGCGATCAAAATTCAATTTTTTTGGCACGATTAACTCGATTAACTATTTAGGCAAACATTATTTAGGCACGATCATAGAATCAAAATCTAGAAAATATGTGAATTGACACGATCGAAGCGTAATCAAAATAGTCTAGTTGCGATCAAAAGTCGTTGAGGGTAATCTAAATTGAAATCGTTTTTGCATGATTCAATTATATAGGCATGATCATATAATCATAATCTAGGTATGATTACGAATCTAGTGGAAGGAAGTCAAAAAATAGATTTAAATGATTTCTAAGAAGACAAATGACAATTTTGGAAATAGAAAGATAAGAAGGAATGGTTCAAGAAATAAAATGATAAGAATTAAATCAAATTTAAGCGAGGGTTCATGAAATTGTGAACCTTGAAGATCGATAGTCATATGCCAAAAAGGACGTAGTCTCTATAATATTAGAAAATTGTATGTATATACGAAGTCGCTTGACCGAGAATTTATGCCTCGCCAGTGTACACCTGGCTGCAGTAAACCCTTGGTTTTGTGACTAGAATAAGATATAATATCAAATATTTTATTAACTCTATCCAACCTTGGCTTAATAACTCAAGATGAAATAGGACCATTAATTCATAACTTTAATGGTATTCGGTAACTTATGCTTACTTGAAATATTTCAACTTAGGGATCATGCCACGCCAGAGCGCTGCTGGCTGCAGTGAACGCGCAGTCTCGATAATTCAAGTAAATGGCAATAGTGCGCCGTTGTCTTGCCCATGTAAGTCAACGATTATTCTTCCAACTATACCCATAAGAATTTTAAATGAGGTTCCAGAATTTTCGAACAAGTTCCAAGAAGATGTAAGTGTAAAACCCCTAAATTTCTACTATTTTTTTTATTATTAAAATTTGTACGGATTTAAAATTTTGTATTATACGTCGCATAGTCGTATTGTACGTTGTGCGCAAATGACGTATTTCATAATTGCTCGTCGAGTACGAATATGGACGAGCGTACATATTTTTAGAAAAATATTTTAATTTTAATTTTTATAGTTCAAAATAATTTATATAATAAATACTTTGCTATCATACAAGAATTGCTAAGTTTGTTCTCTTCATTTTAAAGGCTCTTCAACTACTAATAATAAATAATATTTTATACTAGAAAAATATATTTATGTAAATATTATTTGTGCATACATATATCATAATTATTTATTACCTTATTTTTAAATAAATAGTGTAATTTTTGAAATTATTATTACTCATTTTTGGAAAACATATTTTTGAAATATTTATGACAATTTAAAATTTTGATTTGATTTTATAGATACATTTAATTAGTAAAATAAGATCTATATTTGGAAATTGATTATCTTAATTGATTTTTAAAATAAAAGATAGAATTTAAATTAGATTTGAATTTGATTTTGATTTTGATTGATTTAAATCAGTAATTTATATTATCTAAATGGGGTTTAAACAAACCCAAGCCTTATCCTAATGGGAATTCCCACCTCCTATATATAGGAGAGGTACTCTTCCATATTTTCTACCACAACTGTGCATCGTGTCCGTGTCCATCCCATCCACTATATATTTTTCAGATACATTATTTTCCGACCCAAGGCCGACAAATCCGACCCTCCACTCCCGTCGTGTCGAACACCCTCGACACAACGCAACTCATCCCCGACACAAATTCTTCCTATCCCAACCCTAAAACTACTACTGCCACGACCATCGCCTCTTGCTGTCATTGCCTCGGCGTCGATCCTCTCCACCGCCGACCGCCGCGGGCGACCCCTAACCCGCTGCCACCATCGAACCTATCCACCATAGTCTTCCTCTCCACCCGACTCCGGTCATCGCCGCCCCCAACCCGTAAAACCATCACCATCACTGCTTTCATCCACCGTCTCCGGCCAACCCCTGTCCACAACAAACACCCCGCCATCTCCGTCTCCTCCTCCCAACTGCCAACACAGCACCCCGACAAACCGCCGAGGCGCCACCACCGTCAACACCAGAATAGAAAGTAAGGGGGAAGAAACCCTCACCTCGGCCCAGCCCACGGCGGTGAGTCTCCCCCGGCCGACGCAGCACCACATCCCTCCAGCCGACACGCCTCCGTAGCGCCCCTCCATCAGCGATTCTTCCGTGCATCCCCGTGTCCCTGCGGTCGGGTGAACCAGCTCCGCTACTGGTGCCCTCTCGCCGCAACAGCCGTCTTCGTCGAGCTCGACCGGCGCGCAACCGCCTCTCCTTCCGCTGACCGTCGAGTGCCCCAACCACTGCCGACCGCCCACACTTCTCCGCCCAGATCTGGCGCCTCCGTGACGAACAGACTACTCCGCGTCGCTCGCGGCGAGCCCCGGTCGTCGCTCGAAGCCGCGGCGCCACCGCTCCTCCCGCCAGCCGCGACCGAAGCGCCGCCGTCCTCCGTCCTCAGTCGATCGCATGCGCAAGTACCCGCGCCGCCGCCACCTCCCCAGGCACCGCCGCCTCACCGCTGTCGCCGAGCGCTCCTCCCGCCGAGCTGCCGCGGCAGGCGCGCTGCCACAGACGCACGACGTACGCCGCGCCACCGCCAAAACCCCTCTCCGGTGAGTTATTCTTCCCTCCTATCTCGATCTCCATTTTTCTCTTATATCTCTCTCTCTCTCTCTCTCAGTATGAACGAAATGGAGAAAAGGGTGAATGGGTTTTGGGGTATATTATTATTATTTATTATTATTATTACTATTATTATGTTATATACTGTTATTATTGTTAGTTATTATTGTTAATTACTATTATTAAGTTATTACATATTGTATCATTATTATTATTTTTATTATTACCATTACTGTATATTACTATTATCATTATTATTATTACTGTTATTATCATTGTTAATTAGTATTATATTATTATTATTATTTTAGAATTAGTAGTGTATTATTTCTGTTTTATTTAAATAAATTTGATAAACGCATATTTTTCCAAAATTATTTGGACGCCACTAAATAGTCCTAAAATTATTTTGTCCTATATTTTATTAAAATATTTTGACTAACGAAAAGTTACTTTTCTATAACATATATATATATTATATATTTTAAATGTGAGTTTAGCCTAAAAACAAATTTCAATTTTTCAAATATTTATCTAGACGTATATTTTGACTAATAAAAAGATATTTTTCCAAATTGTATATATAAAATATTTTTAAGTATTTACGTGAAAGTATTATAAAAATAATTTTCTAAAATTAATATATGTATCTATCTCCACAAATTCTTCTCGATTATCCCCTTGATCACGACTACTCACACGTTTCTATTCTCTCGTAAATTTAGGTCATGTTCGCATGGACCTCGGCTGTTGGACAAAACATGGCATCATGATCCTCGTACCACATTAGGCGACACATCAGGCAAGACACCTTGCCTTTACTGTTTAATTTCTTGCTCAATATCATGCATGTTTTTTTTCTTTAAGTTGTTCTTTTAAAATTATATATATATGTAAATTATTATATTTTATGCAATTAGCTTAGAGTTAAGGGACCACCGTATGTTTAGCGCATCTCATAAACTGTCACGATGTGCCACGGATTGTGTGTGAGCTACGAGTCGCATATAGCTTCGGACTTGAGTATCGACCGTACATCGGTGCGTAAAGGCCGTACGTTAGGATGTAACTGCTAATAGATTTTTGTAGAAGACTTGACAGTTACTAAGGATTAAACAGTGTCGTGGAGGCGATGCATGTGTAGTATCATGGGGAGGGAAAAAGACAGTTATTAGCGTAGGGGCTACATGTTTAGTACACACATAGATTTGGGCCGATAGTGTCTCGTATGAGCGCTACTTACTGCCCCGGGGCCGATAGTTCTCGTATGAGAGCTACTTTCTGCCCATAGTCGATAGTGTCTCTTATGAGCGCTACCTACTACCACTCTCTCTCCATCTATGCTGAACTCCTAAGCTCCTGCGTAGAACGTTGTCTTCTCAAAGTATATATCACATAGAATGGTTAGGAACCTTACGCATGTATATTTTCTATTGAGCTCTTACTATTTAGTTTATGGTATGATATTATGTGTCTTGTTACGTCCCTCTGAGGACCTGTTTTTTTTCCCAGGTGTGTGTTTTCATGATTTCTTGCAGGTGCTCTAGCTTAGGCCATGACTTGCGCTCTATTCCGTCGTGATGATTACTCTTGGATTTGTCACTTACTCTCGCTTGCTAAATTGTTTCCTTGTGTATTTTTCCATATTTAATTTGGTTGGTAGTGGACTTTGTCTCCGCCCAACTATGGTGTACATGACAAACTCAAAGTTGCTTTTATATTATTATTTATCTTTATGGATGAGATTTAGTGTCTTGGCTTTCTACATTTACAGCTTATGTATATATTCGAGTCGTATATTTATTCGTATGTATATAGCTGGCATGATACGTATCTAGTCTCAAGTATTTGGGACTAGGGCGTTACATGTTTTTGTGGTGGCCCATGCAGGTCGAGTTGTCACTTCGGTTACGTAATTGTACCGATGTGGGCCTGCAATATAGGATTATTGTTTAGAATTTCATCCACATACTTGACATCCTTTCTTGACTTCAAATTCCGAACTCTCGTTCGACCTCCTTGAATTGCATCTTGCTTGACTCCTTTTACCGTAAATTCTTAGTTTCGTGCTTAGTGACAATTAGAAAGATGACTACACTCATATATGCTCATAGGTCAAACACATGGCTAGAAGGATTACCTTGACAATTAGTATGCATTGAGGTCTTATTTGTGTATAAAAGCATTTATGTTTCCTAGAAATTTGATCTTAAGGATTAGTTTATTCCAAGTTGGGTAGTAGTATATTGCCGCCATCAAAAGGATAGTTTTTTTATTTTAAATTTACAAGGTGGTATACACAAGAGGATAGCTAGATCGAGAAAACAAAATTTTTATGAATTTTGAAATTGTGAAATAGTTATGATTTATTAGGGATATGAAATCAATTTGAGAGATATCTTGAGTTTTTTTTTTATATTGTGACACTTGATTTACGGTTAACTTTAAGTTGGATATCTCGAGATTTTTAAAAGTTTAAATTATGATTTTGTAGATGACTAGAGAGACGAAAGTTTAGAAGGGAAAGAACTCGAGGTTTTAAAATTGTGCGTACGAGTTATAAGTTTGTTTAAATTTGAAGAGATGATGGAATTTTTTTTAATTTTTGGAAGATATCGACTTTGAAGGAAAAAAAATTCAAATTTTGTCCTATGATCTATGATTTATGGAGTTATTTAAATTTTGAGTTTATGGCCTTTTATTATGGATATTTAAATTTTGGTAAAAAGCATGTTTATTTTATACAAGGACTATTTCGAGATTGATTAGAGATTTCAATTAAATTGACAGTCTAATATAATTGGTAATTGCGGCGGAGTATCTTGAAAATTTTATTGAGAACTTCGAGGAACTTGAAATTTAGGTTAGATCATATTAGTAGAGGACCAAGAAGCAAGAAAGGTCACCCTAGTGAGATAGAAGTATTCTACATTAGATTGTCATGCCACCTATGATTATGATATTGTATATACACAAGTATAGTAGTCATCGACCAAACCGATGAACATATCCTTTAACTTACTCGACCTTCCCTCAATTCTAGATCTTTTGTCATGACCATCTAATTATTTGAAACTTGAGAAATGATTAGATTGTTCCTTAATCGTACTCCATCTAAGTGGCTATCATATCTCTAGAAATTGTATTCCTAACTTATCTTACCTTGAACTACTAGAATCCAAATTATCTTTATTTCATGCTTTAACTTGGTCATTTATTTTGTGCGTTAATCATTATCTCATGAACTCCCACTTTCTATTTTAAATTCTTTTGTGTCCTTTACCGTGACTTTGATATTTGGAGCACAACACTAGACTTTTCCTTCCCATAAATTTCATAAGCAAGATTTACACGAGCTCACCTTCATATAGGTATATCACGTGCCACTAAAACACGTCTCCTTGTACTCTAATTTCATATTACGACTTTCGGGTCAAAAAGACTGGACTCTAATCCCTACCGTGAAACCAATATACTTTTTAATTATAGACGAGACTCGACCTCGACTCAATTCTTTCCACCCGATGTGTAAATGCTTGACTTGCGTTTTACCTTGATTGCTTGACCCAATGACCCCTTTACACTACTAGTTTAACTCTTGTAAGTTGGGTAGAATACCTCCTGACTTAACCAACATTTTGTGGACCACATTGACAGGTTCACTTGGACCATAGTATTCAGTGGACCCTAACTTAACTAGTCCACCAAGCCGACTATATAGGCCCAAACTTTGGGCAAGACTTAGATTTAAAAGACCGTAGACTATTTACTTTTCTTCATCATCCACTGCTTATATTTTGACTATCTTATGTTGCTACTATAGTCTAGCTTTGCAAGCTTACTCCTTATCGAGCTTGTTCATGACATACGTTATTGTGGGCGCCCACTAATACATTGTCTAAATCAGAACCGACGTATTATGGTCTGATCAACCATAGTGCACTTGGTTCGCTTTTCATATATCTTACGACGTGGATGGAGACATAGTTAAACTTGCCCCTAGAGTCTCCTCCGCAATTACCTTGGCAATTCTCATAGAATTATACAACCGCCTTTGAATCACATATTGGTATACGAAAACATCTCCTTTTGACTCTTGTTGGCTGTCGTCTTTTAACTATTCTAGACAAAGCTTGTGATTGATAGATAGACCAACCCATTCTCCTATGCCCAAGACATTTGTATCTACTTGGGGGCAGTTAACCACTGACCAACCAATATGACTATTCCCGTCTTGAGCTATTTGTATTTTTCCTCGACCTTATATTCAACTTTCATGAACTTTTTGAAAGTTGACGATAATTCAACTCTAAACCTAGACAACCCTATATCTTCTATCGTGACCCCTAATCACTTGAATGAATCCTATCATCCTTTCATTTGCGCCCTCAACCTAGACACTTACCATGCAACCTTCTTCGAAGAGCCTTATCCCCCAAGTCCCCAAAATATCCACTTAAGCTACTCCCATCTACTATCATGATTTTTACCTTGACTATTAACCCTCGTTCAATTCCAAATTTGTGAATTATTTCGTCATTATCGAAATCACAATTTTTCTAAGGCATATTTGTCGTTTCGTTGCATCGCCCAATGTTTTGTGTTGACTTACCCTCGTACCTTCTCACCCCCTACTCATTTTTAATTTCGAGGACGAAATTCTTTTAAGTTGGGTTGGATGTAAAACTCCTAAATTTCTACTATTTTTTTATTATTAAAATTTGTACGAATTTAAAATTTTGTATTATACGTCGCATAGTCGTATTGTACGTTGTGCGCAAACGACGTATTTCATAATTGCTCGTCGAGTACGAATATGGACGAGCGTACATATTTTTAGAAAAATATTTTAATTTTAATTTTTATAGTTCAAAATAATTTATATAATAAATACTTTGCTATCATACAAGAATTGCTAAGTTTGTTCTCTTCATTTTAAAGGCTCTTCAACTACTAATAATAAATAATATTTTATACTAGAAAAATATATTTATGTAAATATTATTTGTGCATACATATATCATAATTATTTATTACCTTATTTTAAATAAATAGTGTAATTTTCGAAATTATTATAACTCATTTTTTGAAAACATATTTTTGAAATATTTGTGACAATTTAAAATTTTGATTTGATTTCATAGATACATTTAAATATTAAAATAAGATCTATATTTGGAAATTGATTATCTTAATTGATTTTTAAAATAAAAGATAGAATTTAAATTAGATTTGAATTTGATTTTGATTTTGATTGATTTAAATCAGTAATTTATATTATCTAAATGGGGTTTAAATAAACCCAAGCCTTATCCTAATGGGAATTCCCACCTCCTATATATAGGAGAGGTACTCTTCCATATTTTCCACCACAACTGTGCATCGTGTCCGTGTCCATCCCATCCACTATATATTTTCAGATACATTATTTTCCGATCCAAGGCCGACAAATCCGACCCTCCACTTCCGTCGTGTCGAACACCCTCGACACAACGCAACTCATCCCCGACACAAATTCTTCCTATCCCAACCCTAAAACTACTACTGCCACGACCATCGTCTCTTGCTGTCATTGCCTCGGCTTCGACCCTCTCCACCGCCGACCGCCACGGGCGACCCCTAACCCGCTGCCACCATCGAACCTATCCACCATAGTCTCCCTCTCCACCCGACTCCGGCCATCGCCGCCCCCAACCCGCAAAACTATCACCATCACTGCTTTCATCCACCATCTCCGGCCAACCCCTGTCCACAATAAACACCCCGCCATCTCCGTCGCCCCCTCCCAACTGCCAATACAGCACCCCGGCAAACCGACGGGGCACCACCACCGTCAACACCAGAATAGAAAGTAAGAGGGAAGAAACCCTCACCTCGGCCCAGCCCACGACGGCGAGTCTCCCCCGGCCGACGCAGCACCACATCCCTCCCGCCGACACGCCTCCGCAGCGCCCCTCCGTCAGCGATTCTTTCGCGCATCCCCGTGTCCCCGCGGTCGGGTGAACCAGCTCCGCTATTGGTGTCCTCTCGCCGGAGCAGCCGTCTTCGCCGAGCTCGGCCAGCGCGCCACCGCCTCTCCTCCCGCTGACCGCCGAGTGCCCCAACCACGGCCGACCGCCCATACTTCTCCGCCCAGATCTGGCGCCTTCGTGACGAGCAGACTACTCCGCGCCGCTCGCGGCGAGTCCCGGTCGTCGCTCGAAGCCGCGGCGCCACCGCTCCTCCCGCCAGCCGCGACCGGAGCGTCGTCGTCCTCCGCCCTCAGTCGATCGCATGCGCAAGTACCCACGCCGCCGCCACCCTCCCCAGGCGCCACCGCCTCACCGCTGTCGTCGAGCGCTCCTCCCGCCGAGCCGCCGCGGCAGGCGCGCTGCCACAGACGCACGACGTGCGCCGCGCCACCGCCAAAACCCCTCTCCGGTGAGTTATTCTCCCCTCCTATCTCGATCTCCATTTTTTCCTCATCTCTCTCTCTCTCTCTCAGTATGAACGAAATGGGGAAAAGGGTGAATGGGTTTTGGGGTATATTATTATTATTTATTATTATTATTACTATTATTATGTTATATACTGTTATTATTATTAGTTATTATTGTTAATTACTATTATTAAGTTATTACATATTGTATCATTATTATTATTTTTATTATTACCATTACTGTATATTATTATTATCATTATTATTATTACTGTTATTATCATTGTTAATTAGTATTATATTATTATTATTATTTTAGAATTAGTAGTGTATTATTTTTGTTTTATTTAAATAAATTTGATAAACGCATATTTTTCCAAAATTATTTGGACACCACTAAATAGTCCTAAAATTATTTCGTCCTATATTTTATTAAAATATTTTGACTAACGAAAAGTTACTTTTCTACAATATATATATTATATATTTTAAATGTGAGTTTAGCCTAAAAACAAATTTCAATTTTTCAAATATTTATCTAGACGTATATTTTGACTAATAAAAAGATATTTTTCTAAATTGTATATATAAATATTTTCAAGTATTTATGTGAAAGTATTATAAAAATAATTTTCTAAAATTAATATATGTATCTATCTCCACAAATTCTCCTCGATTATTCCCTTGATCACGACTACTCACACGTTTCTATTCTCTCGCGAATTTAGGCCATGTTCGCATGGACCTCGGCTGTTGGACAAAACATGGCATCATGATCCTCGTACCACATCAGGAGACACATCAGGCAAGACACCATGCCTTTACTGTTTAATTTCTTGCTCAATATCATGCATGTTTTTTTTTCTTTATGTTGTTCTTTTAAAATTATATATATATGCAAATTATTATATTTTATGCAATTAGCTTAGAGTTAAGGGACCACCGTATGTTTAGCGCATCTCATAAACTGTCACGATGTGCCACGGATTGTGTGTGAGCTGCGAGTCGCATATAGCTTCGGACTTGCGTATCGACCGTACATCGGTACGTAAAGGCCGTACGTTAGGATGTAACTGCTAATAGATTTTTGTAGAAGACTTAGCAGTTACTAAGGATTAAACAGTGTCGTGGAGGCGACGCATGTGTAGTATCATGGGGAGGGGGAAGACAGTTATTAGCGTAGGGGCTACAAGTTCAGTACACACATATATTTGGGCCGATAGTGTCTCGTATGAGCGCTACTTACTGCCCCGGGGCCGATAGTTCTCGTATGAGAGCTACTTTCTGCCCATGGTCGATAGTGTCTCTTATGAGCGCTACCTACTACCACTCTCTCTCCATCTATGCTGAACACCTAAGCTCCTACGTAGAACGTTGTCTTCTCAAAGTATATATCTCATAGAATGGTTAGGAACCTTACGCATGATTTTTCTATTGAGCTCTTACTATTCAGTTTATGGCATGATATTATGTGTCTTGTTACGTCCCTCTGAGGACCTGGTTTTTTCTCCAGGTGGGTTTCGTGATTTCTTGCAGGTGCTCTAGCTAAGGCCATGACTTGCGCTCTATTCCGTCGTGATGATTACTCTTGGATTCGTCACTTGCTCTCGCTTGCTAAATTCTTCCTTGTGTATTTTTCCATATTTAATTTGGTTGGTAGTGGACTTGTCTCCGCCCAACTATGTGTACATGACAACTCAAAGTTGCTTTTATATTATTTATCTTGTGGATGAGATTTAGTGGTCTTGGTTTCTACATTTACAGCTTATGTTATATTCGAGTCGTATATTTATCGTATGTATACAGCTGGCATGATACGTATCTAGTCTCAAGTATTTGGGACTGGGGCGTTACAGTAAGTATCTGTCCCTTGAATATAAATATCAGTTCTTGGAAACAAATAATTGATTAGAAGAATAAGGATCAAAATCAAAATAAGTAAAATTCCTTAATCCATATTTCCGGATATACAAGATTAATGATTGAGAGGAAAATTTTGAATCAAAAAACTTAACTTAAGATTATATATATATATATAGTATATATATATATATATATATATATATATATTATATATA